>JAOBAT010088505.1:0-17985 GCA_026413305.1 Hydrozoanthus tunicans
CACTTTTGGTCCCCCCCCCCCTACTATTCCATTTCTTCCCTATCCCGGCTTCCGCTCCCAAACAATCAATCAATCAATCAATCAACACTTTATTCATACAAGTTTCGCCCAGGAGCTAGATAGGAAGCTTGTTCAAAATAACTAAAATACTATAACTCAACATTCATCAGTTGGTCTTTAAAACCGTTAAGATTGTCCGCCAGACGTGACGAACTTTGAGAGGTAGCTTGTTCCAGAGTTGACTGGTCATGTACGGAAAGGACTTTTTTCCATTGCAGGTTAAATTTAAGTAAAGTAAGAGTCCTGTAATTGAAAAATTTACGAATGTCTTGAGGTCCACTGCAGCAGAGACATTTAAGTGACTAGCGAATCCTTCCCTCCCTTAAGTTAGACATATCAACAATATTGTTCGTATGGCACAATTCCTCCTTTGCTGAAACAACAATAACTGTCAAAAGCAACCAATAGAAACGTCTCTTAGAACCATAACTAAAAGCACAACCAAAATTTAATCGCGAAGCAAAAGTTCGGTTTGAAACTACAAGAGTTTATGCAATTGTTCAAGTTCTTTCAACCATGTACACTAATAAGATCAACAACATCAAATCTCGTAAATATCTTCAAAAATAATTTTTAGCTAATTGTTTATTGTTGATAGTAGTTTATCTGCACCGAATGCACTTCAAATTTATTGAAGATGCCCAGATCGCCATGGCCAGTCGCACGCTCACGATCTTGGAAACCGGATAGCTGTGGGTTGGCCTCTGGCTCTGTGTCTCTTGGTTTTGCAGCTGACTGAGTGGATTTCGTTGTGACTCATGCGATGGAATAGCGGAACTTCCGACTAAAGACTGGGAGAGGACGTCCGAGCATTTTTTGAGCTGGCTAGACGACATTCTATTCAGTGTAATGGATGAGAGTTTCGGCCCTCTTATGCCCCGAAATCTGCTGAATATGGCGATTTGGTATTTCTGCATCGGACCGAAAAGTAATCGCCGTTGCTCTAACACAATGATTTGTGTATGTTTTTGACAACTCTGCTCTGATGGAAATTTCTTTCATCGTTGAGCTTAACTTGTTGATGCAGAGTGGGCGTTTTTCGTACCAAACTGCTTCAGTTTCGCTGATGAACGTTGCTGCCTTAGGATATTGAAACAAAGCTTCGCAGTCAGGGTTAAGTTTAGAGAGATACTTTTTTAAGCAAACCAGGCCATCGGTATCTGGATCTCCAGAATTGCTGTATATTCTCGCATCCTTCTTGCCACTCGTTGAGTCGTCCAACCCAGCCGGATTGTTTTTCTCCGACTCGTCGTGTGTCATGTGTGCGAACTCGCGGCCCTGGCCGCCAACTTCAAAAGCAAAACTTTGTTTTGTTAGTTTTCGCTGGCCTTCTGTCCCCCTTCTTTCTATTTTTGCTAGAGGACTGGAATTCTTGGCCCTTGAAATGCATAACTTTCTGTTGTGAGGCGGATTGTTAAGAAAACGTTCAACAGCTGAGCTGAGACCCAGAAGGGGTGAACGACTGTAACATTCGCCGTTTTGTTTTCGCGCTTCGGCGTAAAATCTGCGGAGATTTTTATTCAAGGCTTCGGCTTTCTTCTCCTCGAGAGGTATAACAATCCTGCGTTCGGAACACCATTCTGAAACAAGTAAATATACTTTTTTTGTTCACTGTTATTTTACAGGATATTGTTTGACAGTTTATAACACGTAATTTTGTGTTAAAATGTAGTATGTAAAGTTAATGTTATAGTTCAAATGTCAACCTCAAAAAGCAACACTTTGTTTACATACCTTTAAAAACTTTTACAGCCCATGTCGTTTGGTATTTAGTCTTTTTGCTCTCGTAATTATCAATAACCCTGTTAATATCAGCATTTGATAGCTCAGCGAATCCGTTTTTTACTTCTGATTTTCTTTTTACGTGTTTTTTTTTTTTTTTACAGTTTCTATTTCGACCTCACTCGGTTTCGTTTTTGTCTTCGCAAGGTTGTCCAACCCAGACTCTTCAAACCATGCTTCCTCACTTGACATAGGTAAGTCGTGAGGCACATCTTCATGACACGTATCGTTGTTTAGAAAGTCAAACACAAGACAGAAAGTTGGAAAATCGTCCATCTTTTTTGAAAAAAGATCTTGAGCTGTGTGACGTCAAATCCATTTTCTATTCTCTCATTGAAAATAGATTTGTAACCAATCAGAGCGCGCGTTACATCAGGGTTACTTTCTAAAAATCGATAGAGACCTTCAGATTTAACAACAAGCGCGAGTACAAGTGTACGAGTCGTCATACAGTGTGTGTCAGAAACACGCCATCTCGTTGTGTTGCCAAAACTTGTCGTCGCCGTCTTGTTAAATCAAAAGGGAATTAGGGACGACGACGTCAGGAGCCTTGATCCGCGTGCAGCGACAAATTTGTCGACATCGTACGTTGTTCAAGGTCCCTAATGAGTTTGGGACGTTTCGACGCGTGGGCTACAAGATTCCTTCGCAATTCCGGTGTGAACATTATGACCAAAATGAAAATCTCGCACTCGTATATGTACTCGTTTTCGTTTTCGTTTTTTTGGTCTATTTTGGTTGAACATCGATTGAATAGAAAAGATGGGAAACCTTTAGAGGTTAAATTAAGTTTCTTGATTTTTTCTATGTGTTTTAAGACGGAGCGAGTTTGCAGTCGGGCGGATGCGTAACGAGGTGGGAGCGAACACTTTTTGAAAATAAGTTGCAATTAAGAAGGTTGCCGGTTTGTTGATCGGGTTCGTAAGCTGATTGAAATATCTGTTTAACTAAGCTCGATGAGCTTTCTGAAACCCTTGTTTGCCTCCCGCACTAATTTCTAAGCAGATAAACGAGACTGAGTGAGCTCTTCAGAAAGACAGCTAACTGCCACATTGAAAACTGAAAGTTTATGATATTAATTTAGGTTTGAAAAATGCATGGATTCCTCCTCTCTTTCTTATTTCTGCATGTACTCTGTACAGATATCACGCTTGCTTCTACAACTCAACTGTACGTACGTTCAGTTTATTTTTCTTTGATACCGAGCCCGGAGGCAGTAACACTCGGTGGCTATCTCATATTCTTTTTTTTATTTTAAACGATTCGTTGCGGTACAATCAAGACTCCAACACCTAAAACATAAAGTCCCTCTCAAAATAAAAACCCTTCAGTTGATTGCAGCAAGAATACTAAACACCCGGTACTTATTGAAACAACTAGGATTTTGTCCTGTTACTCAGGCCACTTTGGGTTTTAGGACCTCTTATTGAACAATGATGTCAATGGAAATGATACGTCTTTCAGTTGTACGAACTAGCATGACCTGTGAGGGAAGAACTCGGGGGGAGGGTGGGGGGAGGGTTGGGGGTGTATAAAGTGGCCATAATTTAGTCCTTTTTACAGGCTTCATCCAAAAGTTCGTCCATGTTTGCAATAAGTTTATCAAAGTCCGAAACATGAATTTTATGCTTGTCTTCTCCAAGCGCGATTATCTTTAACTCGTAGTCATCAATCCGTGATCCAATTCCAACTGCCATGATCTTCACATTCTTTTCCTAATTTGAAAACACAAAATGTTATTAGCATGCTGGCATTCAACGCCTTTTTGAAATGTCATAACTTTGCATGTCATAAAAACCAGCGCAGACAGCTGTGCGTGTTGCTTCACGAGGCAGTCCAGTTCTTCCTGACCTACGTGAGGCAATTATTTTGTCTCTCAAGGCGGTGAAGCTTGCAGATAAAAAGCCTCGCGGCCTCACGAAGCGAAATTCTCAAAAAAGTTTGTAGCGCGTATGGAGAACTATAGCTTCCTGTCTGGCAATGATCTTAGCTTTTCCTTCGTGTGAACTCTTGGCTTAACTCATGCATGACAAAGGAAAGAGAAAAAGGTAATTGTGGTGATTATGGAAGCGAGTTTAGTTTTCTTGTATTACCCTGAATTGTGTGAGATATTTTGGAAAAACAGAACATTTCGAGTAAGTTTGTTGTATTCAAGGTTTTGCGACCAGCAATTCGTTCCTGGTTGGCAAAACATATCAACCACAGATAATATTTGCTTCTGTGTTTCGTATTTCTTTTACTAACTCTGCGAGATTCGTACTTGTTCACAAACTTTGCTCATTACGTTGTTTTTGAGTTTAAAGGGAAAAAATTAAACTCTATATATATTCTTATAACAAATGTAATTTGAAGAATGTGAGTTCTATACCAACAGAATTTAAAATACGTTTTAGCAATCACAAATCTTCTATGTGAACAAGCGATAAAAACATGTTAGCTTGCAGTCCATTCCAATAGAACAAAGCACAATATTTTCGAGAAAGTTGTTAGCCAGGGAGACGCAAAGTTCATGCATTGATAAAGTGCCAGTCAATTGTTAGACAAGCCCACTGCACGGACCGCGTAACTACTCACATTAAATTCTCACGGCCTTTATACTTAATTAGCATACTGTTATGAAACATGTTGGAGGTTGTAATAAGGTTGGTGGCAGCTCATTGTAATAGTTTCTTACCATGTGTGAATTCTTGCTAGTTATCGTTAACTAATTGTACCAGCTATTGTTTTAACGTATTCTGAAACTTAATTTATACTTCCAACATTTAGTAAAAATTCGTACGTTTCCATAGGTATACCGGCTAGCATTTTTAGATTTTTAAACTTTTTAAAATCAATTTCTGAATCTGAAGAAGGCCGAAGGCTGAAACGTTATAATAAAGGCATGCAGTGCAGTCAGAAGGTTACTCCATGTTTTCTCATTGTACACTGGTGTAAATTCAACTTGAAGTACAGTAGCCGCTTTGGATCCTTCTGACTGGGAAAAAATCGTTTGGTAAACCATATTTATTCTGCTAATATCTATACATATACATATCTGTCTGTGTTTTAAGGAAGTTGCACTAAGAACTAGAAAAAAGGAACTCTCAGTAACATTTTATGGGATTTTGAAATGAAATTATTTTAGAGAAAGCCTGGAGATTTCAACATAATACCCATTCATCGTTGAGTTATAAAGGAGAAGCTGCTGAAATTTATTTTTTAGTTGGTTCTTGAAAGGCTTTTCAAATAGACGAGGTAATTTATTCAATATATTGACAACAGAGAAAGCTGCTCAAACTTCATGCCCGTGCCGTTATTAAAGTCGTAACCTCAATTTTTATTGGGAAATCGATTAATCATTGATCAAATCTAGAAAACTAGCGAAGATGAAAAGCAAAATTCTCCTGAACTGCTAACAGGAATAGTTATTGTTGGTTCTAGTTTAATTAGGAGAAGTTAGCAGCTTGGTTCTTACTTTCAAGGGACGAAGGACTTCGTAATACGGTTCGGAATTTCTGTTTGTGTTTCCATCAGTCAGCACAATCAGCACATTTGGAATATCCTTGCGATCTGCATCCGCGTTGAAAAACCATTCATTCGCCTTAACAAGGGCTATGTCTGTACGAGTTCCACCCCTGAGGTACGGGATATTCCTTGCTGCTTCTTCTTGAGCCGCTACACTCTGGAACTTCGGGTCCGTGGGGGAATGCAACAGCTTTGCCTTAGTAGAAAAAACAAGTGTCCCTATATGGGTTTGTTTTGGCGCAATATCAAACTGACCAACAAACTTTTCCAAGAACTTGTTTACAAGTTTAAAGTGCCCTTGTCCGATGCTAGTGGAGACATCAACTGCAACTCCTACATCAAATATTTTTGGCGATCGACAAGGCGATGGACCTGTTGAAAAATACAAAAATATCAGATTTTACAATTAGGCTAGGACCTCTTGCAGCGACGTCACTAGAAGATCACAACAACGAATTTGGCCTGTCAGTGTAACAGCACGGGCTGTAGGATACATTGACTACAAGTTTATTATAGAGGCATAAGTATCAATAAAATCTTTCAAACCTTAAAATGTTGCTTGAGTTCTTCTCTTTCTCCGAGAACCGATCTTGAATGTTGCAACCGCCAGTTTCATTCAAAAACATTATTGAAGTTGGCCTCAGGCCGTATAAGCAGAAGGGTGGTCAGTAAGTTTTAATCGTTGCGACGTCATTATCAAAATTCAAAGCTCAACAGTTTTAAAATTTGACGTATCGATTTAAAAAACTTAGTGACCAGGCTTCAGCCGCGGCATGAACGGCATGGGTCCAAGTTTCGAAGATCGCGGCAGTTAGCGAAGTTTTATACAAAAAGGGAAAAAAACGTTTGAATGGTTAAATTGATACTTTTGCTTTTTTGTTTTACTCGTAGCCAATGTAATTACTATTCTGCAGCCCGTGGTAACAGTACAAATTAATCAGGCACTATCAGAGTTTTAAACCTGTTGTTGCAATGAAAATAGGGCGGTACTTGTAGCCAATGTATCCTGCAGCCCATGGTAACAGTATAAAATAATCAGGCACTATCAGAGTTTTAAACCTGTTAATGCAATGAAAATAGGGCGGCACTCGTAGCCAATGTATCCTGCAGCCCATGGTAACAGTATAAAATAATCAGGCACTATCAGAGTTTTAAACCTGTTGTAGCAATGAAAATAAGGCGGTGCTCAAGCATACGAGCTGTTGTAATGACAAGGAAAGATCCAACTTCACGCGTGCCTAGCCTGCTATAACGCTATGAAATGATAAAGTACGTTTCGTTAAAGTTAATTATTGTTTGTTTGTGAGCAGGGAAGTAAACCCAACTGAGAAGCCTTCCGGTGATAAAGCAAACTTCATTACGCAAGTTCTAGCGTTTGCTTAATTCAGTTCTTTGCAGGGTTTTGGCTAGCATTTTGGAAGTACCGGATGTAGTGGTTCAGCTGACTGATCATGACACAAACCTCTAGAGAGGTCCAATGTTGATACCAAAACGAACTCATATCAGTTAGAGTACACGAATCCCATTTCTCTCAAGAACTGCTCTCTAGGGATCACCTTAAGACTGAATCATTGTTTTCAGACTCAAAAAATAATTATTTTGTGTATGAAGTACCGAATATTACAGTACATGTCAAAGAACCGAACGATGCGGCCTTAACCCTAACTCCTGCCTTTGAACTTTTTAGTAATGTAGCACTAGATCGCTAGTATCATGGAACTAAGAAAAAAAACTAAAAAATAGGCAACCAATAACTATTGTGAATTTCTATATTCTTATAGAGCTGGTCGAAAACAAGAAAGGTCCCTTACATAGCTGTGTGTTACATTCCTTTGTTTCGGCTGCTGGTCCAAGGCTCTGGCAGTTTTTTCCTCCATTGAATGGGGCGGGGTTGGTGCAAGTTCGTGTCCTGGTTTGAACACCTGTACCGCATGTAACAGTACATTCGCTCCACGGTGACCAGTTAGTATAGCCACCATCTGAAACGGAACAAAAGCAATGAATCAAAGCTTGCCTTGACAAACAAGGTTGGATCTCGTAACAGAACATTTATATATACTAGGGTGACTATAACTTGTATATGTGTCACAACCTCGACTAGAATGACAGCAGTGAGTCATAGCACACTCGCTAGATTATTCCAGGACAAGAATGAAGTATACTATTTATCTAAACTGGAACAATAGAGATTGGACAAAGAGTTGTATGACACACGACATCAGACCACGTAAGAGTACATTCACTCCAAGATGACCAACTAGAATAGTCACAAATTCTAAACTGGAATTATAGCAACGAATCATTAAGCATTCATTCCAGGATTATTTACCAGCAAGTATATTGCTTCTCTAAACTGGAATGATAGACAAAAATAAGAGCTCTGTGTCACACAGACCACGTCACTCCAGGAAGACCAACTAGTAATCAAAGTGCTTAAATTGGAATACAGCAATGAGTCACGGTACATTCAGTCTATGATGAACAGTTTGAATACTTCGTTTTATCGAAACTGGAATGACAGCAATGAGTCGTGGTATATTCATTCTATGACGAACAGCTTGAATATTTCCTTTTATCTAAACTGAAATAACAGCAAATCATTCTTTGTTTGACAGTGAAGCTGTAGAAGATCAGCATGAATGTTGACTCCAACAAATGAAAACGGGAAAACCTTTTAAGGTGAGGAGGAGAATGTTTATTAATGGCGTTATTTTTAGGAGGGGGAGGGAGTTCATAGTTACCCACTATTCCATTGTTGTTGTACTAGCTTATAACGATTTACTGTTATCCAGAAATGTATTAGTTGTTAGCAAGTCTTCTGTGTTTACCTTGCACAAGTCTGTAAACGTAATTTTCAAAGCGCAAGCCCATGCATTCTTCTTCGCTGGCCTTATCACAAGGTTGCAAAGGATTGCTAAGCTTATCAAAGCATGTGTTGCTTTTTCCATACATCTTGTGCCTGGTCTCCTCATCTGGCCCCGCCCAGCATTCGCCACCAAACTGCAGACCAAAGATTTTGTATCCCTTCGCTCTAGCAGCTTCCGCACATCGGCAAGCAAACCTGTACAAGCAACAATTTAGATCTTTTTAGACAATGGCTATGAATTTCGGTTAGGACTGGAACAAGGACACGTATGCAGGGTCGTAAAAGTTTTAGTAGTAAAGAAAGTCTAGTCTGCCTAAACTTTTGTATAAGGTTGTTCGCCTAACTAATGTCAGTTTCTTATAAGCGTCCCTTAGATGTTGCGAGTGACTGAAACAAAAGATTAATTAGAGTACTGTAGACTTTGTTTTCTGTCATAACTATGATAATTTGTCGAGAAGGTAAACAAACGGTTAGACCTTCGAATTTGCGTCTTGTCGGATAAGGACATTGAGCCATAGGCCGTCGGAGTCCTATCATTTATTTGACACTTCTTTTGGTTAGTATGGAAGAGGACATAATGGAAGTGAAAGAGCCGACAATATGAGCTAAGCTCAAAGAGTGGGCGCCAACCATTCGGAACGTAATCTTGCTCGAGTTGTTTCGGCAAGAGGAACAAAAAACTTAACTAAATGAAGAAAAAAAGAGAACTGAAACATAGGAACAGCGCATTAACTGAAAGTGAATGAGTAAAAAATCTAACTGTCAAATGAGAATTGATCAAAAAATGGCTGGTTACAAAGATTTGGTTACCATCATCCAAACCTCCGTGGAGTAGAATAGCAGACAGATGAATTGTTTAACTTTGAGCAATAAGCAGACATAAAGTTTTTCTCCCTCGCAAGCTAAAAACTAACTAGATTGCAATTGCATACGGCTACGGGTGCTTATGGTTTAAATTTACGGACTAAGTTTACCCGTGGACATAAGCCTTCCAGTTGTACCAGTCGATTGTCTGCCCACTAAATGAACTCATGCCTGGGTCTCTGTCAGTAACGAGTATGTGCTTTAGGGCACGTAAGCTGCCGTTGGGCCCTTTCTTATCTTTGAAACACCCAACCTTTTTCCATTGTCTTTTGCACGTTGCATGTTTGGCACTGAAAGCTTAACATTGGAGAAAACAGTTAGAGCTGTGTTTTCAAAACTTAACTACCAAATAATTATTTATTGCATTAATCTATAACATTTGTACATATGTGCTATCACAAATGTTTTAATAATCTTGGTTGCCCGAGGTCTTGTTTCTTTTTTTTTTTAATTTAAAACAACACCTGTACTAACTAATTTTCAACATTGAACAAAATATTCATTGAGGATCTGATTTTTTCATTTTGATATCACTTAGTATTACAGTGCCTTTTATATAATAATTAGAAAATTACATGTTCGCTTGGCACGGATACGAATTTTATCTTCTAGTACGCGAACGAAGGCGATTTCCCTTCGCCACTGGAAGAGATTAAACTCGTATCTCCGCCATGTAATATCCTCTAATTTTTAACCAATTGCGTTCCATACCGTTAATACCGGACCGGAATTCCTACTATTATGCTTAAAGGGCAAAGCGCCCACGCCAGGAGGAGAATGTGAAAAATGAAAAGCCATTATTTACAGTATGGAACAAACAACGAGGTTGCTTATTTTCTTCAATAGCGCTCAGTGCGGCAATTTAATGATCTTAAACTAACAAACAACAGCATGCAGAAATGCTCAGCTACATAGGGTGCTGTTAGCGATGGTAAATGTTATGGTTACAATGACAGTAATGATGGCGATAATACTGGTAATGATTAAAGTGCTAGTGGTAGTGCTGTTGATGATCGAGCCAACGTCACATAATGTTGATGGTTAAAATGATAATATTAGTGATGATGGTAAGTTGATGGTTAAAGTGATAGTATTAATGATGATGGTAATGTTGATGGTTAAAGTGATAGTGTTAGTGATGACGGTAATGTTAATGGTTTCAGTGATAGAACTAGTGATGATGGTAATGTTGATAGTTAAAGTGATAGTATTAGTAGTGATGGTAATGTTGATAGTTAAAGTGATATTGCTAGTCATGATGGAAATGTTGATGGTTAAAGTGGTAGTGTTAGCGATGATGGTAATGTTGATGGTTGCAGTGATAGTGTTAGTGATAGTGGTAATGTTGATGGTTAAAGTGATATTATTAGTAATGATGGAAATGTTGATGGTTAAAGTGATATCATTAGAGATGATGGTAATGTTGATGGTTAAAGTGATAGAATTAGTGATGATGGAAATGCTGATGGTTAAAGTGATATCATTAGAGATGATGGTAATGTTGATAGTTAAAGTGATAGAATTAGTGATGATGGAAATGCTGATGGTTAAAGTGATAGCATTAGTGATGATGGTAATGTAGACGGTTAAAGTGACAGTATTAGTAATGATGGAAATGCTGATGGTTAAAATGACAGTATTAGTAATGATGGAAATGCTGATGGTTAAAATGATAGTTTTAGTGATGATGGAAATGCTGATGGTTAAAGTGATAGTTTTAGTAATGATGGTAATGTTGATGGTTAAAGTGATAGAATTAGTGATGATGGAAATGCTGATGGTTAAAGTGATAGCATTAGTGATGATGGTAATGCTGACGGTTAAAGTGACAGTATTAGTAATGATGGAAATGCTGATGGTTAAAGTGATAGAATTAGTGATGATGGTAATGTTGATGGTTATAGAGAAACTGATAGTGAAACTGTCTTTGATAATGTTGGTACTGTTGATGGTTATAATGATATGGATGTTGTTCATGGTGGTGGTGTTTGTGATGACATTAGAGGTGATAGTGATAGTGTTTTCGTTGATGATGAAAGTGGTGGTAATAGTAAGCTCTCTTACTTCTTGTAAAAGACACCGAATTAACTAAGGTTTGTGATTGGTTGATGTAAGGGTTGGGTAAGTTGTATAATTCTTTTGATTGGTTCAAACGTTTGTGAACTCAGCACGAAGTAAAAGCCAGGGTCAGATGATGATAATGTTGATGTTTATCATACTGATATTGTTATTGTTGGTGAGGGCAGACAGGATGGCCGAGTGGTTAGCGCTCGTGCCTCCCACCACTGTGGACCCGGGATCGAGTCCTGGTTTCCGCATGTGGGCTGATAGTCCGAGGGTTTTTCTCCGGGCTCTCCGGTTTTCCCCCCGCAACAAAATCGACTCCCAGCTAATTCTATCTGGCTCTGGAGCTGTGCTCCTAGGTCATGCATGGGCCGTATAGCGGCAGCAATATGCGCCTTAACATGCTTTCGGTCCGAACTCGTTGAGCTGCGTCCTGCGCAATTCAGTTCATGACTGAAAGTAAGGGCGATTAGCTCGCTAGATATTATTATCATTATTATTTTTTTTTTATTATTATTATTATTTTTTTAAATATCAAAATGGTTTAAAAGTTAAATGGTAGTTTAAAACAAACGTTTTCGACTTATAAAGTCATCTTCAGGTAAATGAACTTTATGACTTTATAAGTTGAAAACGTTTGTTTTAAACTATCATTTAACTTTTATACCATTTTGATATTTTAACCTATATGGCGTTTTTATGTATCCTATTTTTTTATTATTATTATTGACGATGGTAAGGGTGGTTATATCAACAAACGAACAAACCCTTTTCTGGCAGATAACACAATGCAGCCACAGCCAGAATTACAATCCAAGCAAACTTCATCTGGACGAGTGTATATCCTGCGGCAAAGTTGAAGCGCAATTAGAACTATGTAAGAAATCAAGCTTTTCTAAACCTAGTAAATTCGCCACGTTGTTGATTAGTTTTACTCAGTGTCCTGCGGTTTGTTCTCAATAGATGAGTTTCTAATTTATAAAAATCAACTCAACTTTCAGTTTCAGAACCATTAAATGAAGAAGACTAACTGTTTAACTTTCAGTTACCCTGATGTTAAGAATAATTTTTATTCGTTCCTAACAAAACTTCAAAAAATGATTTTCCTTCTGCAGCTGCCGTTTAGTGGGGCCGAACCGATAGTGTATTTACAACTAAAAAAATTAACAATATTTTTTCATCAATGCTCATTTCCAACTCGGTCATTCAGATTTTAAGATACCTCACCTAAGTTTATGCTGAAACTGCAACCAGGTATTTAACTCAACAAGCAATCCGGGATGTTTACGGAAGTCGGGGTTGAAAGCGATACGTATACAAGACAAGATTTGAAGCTACTTTTTGGTGACAAATTCATCAGTTAAACTGCGGTTTTGAATCTTTCCAATTTCCAAATATATATTAATTTAGAGATTTGAAAGATCTACATACATTCATTTGGCAAAACAAGATTCTTTAGTAAGGGACTTATCACCATAAGTGTATGAGCAATTATTAGATAGCTATATCAAAACTCATAAAAAGATAACTTTGTCAAATTCAATCAACCCATTAAACTAATGAGTTAGAAATTTTGGTACTGAGGTAAAAGTGGTTTGTGCCTAGTCGCCTCTAGTATCAACCGATAGGTATTCTAAATACATATTTTTATTCAGTTCTGTTTTTAGCCTGCTCTCATTTTACAATAGCGTTGTGTGAATCGATCTCTAACGAAGGAAAAAGGCTACAAAGAATCAAGTTTTGCAGTTTTTTTCAGTACTTTGTTTGTTGCTATGACTGTTATCTTACTTTCTTTTCTTTCAACCTCGTATTTTAGTGGTCTATTGTTTCTTGCAAGACTTTCTATACATTTCATAAATCGGGGTTTCGTTATCTTCATAAAACCAATATGGCTCTCATTATAAAGGTTGTCATAAGATTTTAGAAACTGTAAAATAACTTTTCAGTGCTTGTTATATATCAAAGGTAATGAGGTACAGTTCTCAGAAACGGATAATACATAGTAATATCATTTTTAAGTGATCAAGATAGTCCTGTATTCTATAGAATAAATCGTAGCTTTAACGCAGGTGTACTAAGATCATGTATATATGTCCAGATAACCCTATATTTTATATAGGGGGTAAATCCGGTGTTAATATCGTTTTTATGTTCACAAAGTTCCATCAAATAAGAGTTTTCAATCAAATCGTAAGAAGCTTGGCTGTACAACAATCAAGTGTATGAAATAAGTAAAAACAAAAACATTGAACTCACTTCATCTTACCTCTTGCCCCTGAGTAGTTTAACCAGCACCGTTCCTCAAGAGAATAGCTAATTGCCGTAAAATCTTCTACCTTTATAAGCCCACGTGGGGAATTAATAAAATATGTTCCTTGAAACAAAGATTAGTTTCTGTGGATATTTCATTCGAACACTCGGCAGCAAGCCGTCAAATTAAAATCATCTTTAAACACAATGTCGGGTAATTTGCTTTGACGCAAATTAAACGGCGTGTTGCGAAAATATATCCAACATCGTGCGTTTTATTTTTGGCATGTTTCTTATTTCTCTTTCTGTTTTTATTTTCCTAAACGGATTCTGGTTTGGTATTAAAAGTATCAAAAGAAAATCTAGTGAAATCCAGTGTAATTATTCCTCAAAAAGGAGTATCTGGCAGTTATAGTTTCATTTCTATATAACTTAACTTTTTGTATTAGAACAATTACAAACAGACAATCAGAACAAATAAGCTAGAAGTTTGGAAGATTGGTTAAACTTGAAATAAAAAATTAAATTCAGTGCGTGTAAGACGTTCAGAAAACGTATACCGTTCTTATGTTGAGTCACACATGAATCACTTTGCCTCATCTAATTTGTTTCAAGTTTGTTGGCTATATCAGTCACTACAACCTAGCAACACTTACGTAATTAGAGGATTCCCAAGCCTGTGTGCTTTCTTATACATCGGCAAAAGACAGCTTTACAAATTTATGGAAAACGATAATGATTTAGTGAAAGATTAAGAGTGACAACAATAAGCCTAAAAAATTTTTGTATTCTGTTAAATTGGTTTAAACTCTTTGTTAGGGTCGAAAACTTTTAAATTTTGTCGAAATTATACAAAAAAGAAAAAATGAAAACGAAAAACGAAACTAATCGATTCTGTTTTGTCGTGACGATCCCAAACGTTTCTTTTGTAAAAACAAACAAATGGAAAATCACCGTGGAAATACGTCAAATTTGTATCACCTAACTCATTTATGATCTTTTGTTAAGGTTTTGTGCGTGGGGAACAATTTGGAAAACTCGACAATGAAAACTATACATGTTATTGAAATCAAATATAATTAAAGAGACATGATTTTTGCTAATATGTTAGAATTTGCTAAACATCAAAGACGTTATTAACCTTAGCATGCATATACAAACTGTTTGTTCATTCTTAAAGTCAGTAGTTAACAATTTAACAAGAAAATCCTCGTTTGAGTTCGACTAGAATTATAAACTTAGTTGTACACAATCCACCCCTTTTAAAGATTTTTGTATTTAGGTGTTTCATTTGAATTGTAATGTATTAAGATGAAATGTTAAAACAGTATTGAGTGTATTTTTTGAAAGAGAAAATTTTGTCAGAAGCAGGTAACCTGTTTTATGTTTAGGCTTGGTTAAGTGAGTTTGTAAAGAAAATCTCGACCACTTACAGCTGAAAGCACAAGAAACTGTGAACTTGAGAAAATTAAGTACCGAGATGAATTTTAATTGGTAAAAACCGAAAAGTTGACCGACTCTCCAGCAGTTACGGCTTTTATAAGAAACCTCTTTCACAACATGAATAAAAACCAATTAATATTAGTGCTATCACGCAGATTTCTACAAAAAACGAAAAGCAGACACACATACTACATTTATATATAAAAAAATTTCGCTCTGTCTTAAATTTCAATTTTTCCCGCTCAATTTGAATGTTACAATTTGTTTTTATTACAGACAAAAGAATAGTAGGTTGTTCTATATTTTCGCTCTCATTATTACCATTCTGTTAGAACAACAAGTGTTTTCCACTAAAGTATAAACAGATTTCCTTGTTTGTTTCATATCTTAAAGAATTTTGAAATGACTTTAGTAACTGAACAGCTGAACATTAACTGAATTTATATGTTTCGTAGAGAGAGCAGAATTCGGGTAACTTTTAACGTACGACTACTCATTTAGATTGTTTTCTAAATCATGCTAAAAATAACACAACCAACCATCTTGTGTAAATCTTACCATTAATTTTTTATAATTTTTCTTTCCATTTCAGAAAAATATATTTACAAATGGACTGTTATTACGCCGAGAGTTCCCTGTAATCGTTGCAAGAAACACTAAAACCTTCCTCTTTCTTTGCTTTCTGTCCATGACTTTCTATTTTAGAGTTTGATAAAGTCAAAAAAACTATCTAGGAAAATATTTCTATGACACACAAGATAAGTTTTCAGTGTATAAAATTAACCAACCTTTACTTACCAGTTTCAACTACAGCGACACGTCCCCTCTACATGAAATGAAATAACGATATTGAGCACAGGCTGGGTCAGGAAGCGCCCTAATTATTTGGTGTGTGAAATATAGGTTCCCACTCAAAGGAACCGATCGCGGCAAAGTGGATAACGTACATTGTATTTGGAGCTCTGTTATTGCTATGGTATCTATTTTTCATTTGAGGGTTAATGAGTTTAAATTGTCGGTCCTAAAAGACATTGGCAATTTTCTTTCTAAAGAGCGTTTCGACTCTTTCAGCAAATGGCCGATTCTGTCGGTGAATATATGTGTGTATTGTCTTCACTTGCGATTATAGCGTCTTTACATTCTTTCTTTTGTAAGAAAGTTTCATTCTTGACTAAGGTAGAACATTAATTCTTAAATGTTTTGAAGATGTCAGCCTAAAAAGTTCAAAAACATAATTATTAGTATTCAGGGTATTTTATTTTCCATTCGTTTAAGCAAACCAGCAGCAACACACATTACAGAGATAAAATAATCAATAAAGCTTAAAACAAACTTGTACACGCACAACAGTAAAGGCGACGTTGTGTTGTCGTAATGGATGAACGTTCTCGACCTTTCCTCGGCCTCTGAGTATGTTCTAAAACTTTGGCATTTTTCGGCCCCGACTGTTTTAAATAGGAAAAGGTTTCTGAGCTTCTGGTCAGCTTTTTTAAAATAGTCTCATCGGACTTTCCTGACTCTCACGGCTTTTACAGGAAAGAAAACTGAGTAAAGTGCGTATGAAAACCCGAGTCTTCAACCAAGTTTCATCTCTGATTACCATATTTATTCGAATTAGCGCCCTGGACACTAATTAGTTTGTTTTCCTTTTTAGGTGAACGCTAATTTGAAATGGGCGCTATGTCGAGGCTTGGCTTTGATTAACTTTTCACGATTTTCTGCAAGTAGCAACTTTGTTTTTCGTGAGCATAGTAATGAAAAAGGATTTATGATTTGCACACTTCATTCATGGCAACCAACTTCACTCTCATGGAAACTTGAGTTGAACGATTCAGGAGGATGCCAGCGTTCTAAAAGCCTGTTGGACTATTGTATTTGTAAGCTACGGACGAAATAATCATGACTTCACTACTTTTTTGGGGGGGAGGGGGTGGGTGCTACTTCGCTTTTTTCTTTTATTGGGTGGGCGCTTATTCGAGGTGGGCGCTTATTTTAATGATGGGTGCTAATTCGAATAAATACGGTAAATTCACGTAGTCGGACCAAGGTTCTGTTGCAAAGAATGTTACCTTTTACAATTCTAAATTTTTAAATCTTCGTCGCTACCAAGATATCAGGGCATGACTTAAGAATTAGTGGAGCTGATTAGAGGCTGAACAGAACTTTCGTCTTTTAAATCCAAACTCAAAACGTTTTTTAAACGTTTTAATGGTTTTTAATTTTTAAAGTTGTTTTTACAGTTTGAATATTTTAAAGTTGTTTCTATTATTTTGATTATTCTGTAGTGTAAGCTTTTTTATCTTTAAAATCAATTTTTAGCACATATTTCAATCATATGACATGCAAAGCGCAGATGGATTTATAGTAGAAGCAGCGCCAAATAAATATTTGGTATTATTATTGTTATTGTTACTATTATTATTAATATTTTTATTATTGTTTTTTATTATTATTAGAGTTTGGTTAGGTTTGTAGCCAGTAGACTTTTAATAGAGCTGATTAGGGCTGGGTTAGGTTTGTAGCCAGTGGACTTTTAATGGAGCCGATTAGGGCTGGGTTAGGTTTGTAGCCAGTGGACGTTTAATGGAGTCAATTAGGGCTGGGTAAGTTTTGTAGCCAGTGGACGTTTAATGGACCCGATTAGAACTGGCTAAGGTTTGTAGCCAGCAGACTTTTAATGGAGCCGATTAGGGCTGGTTTGGTTTGTAGCCAGTAGACTTTTAATGGAGTCAATTAGGGCTGGGTTAGGTTTGTAGACAGTGGACGTTTAATGGAGTCAATTAGGGATGGGTTAGGTTTGTAGCCAGTAGACTTTCAATGGATCCTGTTAGGATTAGGTTAGGTTTGTAGCCATTAGACTTTTAATGGAGCCGGTTAAAATTAGGTTAGGTTTGTAGCCATTAGACTTTCAATGGATCCGGTTAGGATTAGGTTAGGTTTGTAGCCATTAGACTTTCAATGGAGCCGGTTAGGATTAGGTTAGGTTTGTAGCCATTAGACTTTCAATGGATCCGGTTAGGATTAGGGTAGGTTTGTAGCCATTAGACTTTCAATGAAGCCGATTAGGATTAGGGAAGGTTTGTAGCCATTAGACTTTCAATGGAGCCGGTTAGGATTAGGTTAGGTTTGTAGCCATTAGACTTTCAATGGAG
>JAOBAT010088516.1:0-17983 GCA_026413305.1 Hydrozoanthus tunicans
TTGGTCCTACTTTTCTCCTACTTTTTAAAGAGTTTTGGTCCTACTTTTCTCCTACTTTTAAAAGAATTTTGGTCCTATTTTTCTCCTACTTTTTAAAGAATTTTGGTCCTACTTTTCTCCTACTTTTTAAAGAGTTTTGGTCCTACTTTTCTCCTACTTTTAAAAGAATTTTGGTCCTACTTTTCTCCTACTTTTTACCTGGGTGTGCTTGAAAGCCTGATAACTTCCCATACAGGACCGGAAAAAGTTACTGGACTGATTTCTAGCTAACGCGAGAGCGCATAGATAATCGTTTCTCCTCTTAACTGATCTAAAACTGAAGCTATGTAATAATCATCGTAACCTCGTTTGCTTCGTCTGTCTGGGAAAACTTTTTGCCTACAGTTTTTCCTATAGGTAATCACAAGACTTCGAGGTAAATTTGGAAGTCATAATCATAGTACTCATCGCAAACGTATTCGAAGTCGTAGTCGTAACCGTATTCGTGTTTATAATCGTATTCACAGTAGTCGTAGTTGACGCAGTCGTATTAGTCGTAGTAGTCGTTGTCGTTGTATTCGTAGTAGTTGTAACCATAGTCGTAATCGTGATGATAGTAGTTTTAGTCGTAGTAGTCGTAGTAGCTTAGTAGTCACTGTCGTAGTAGTCGTTGTTGTAATAGTAGTTGTAATTATAGTTGTAATCACAATCGTAGTTTTCATAGTCGTAGGAGTCGTAGTAATCGTAGTCGTCGCAGTCGTCGTAATCGTATTCAAACTCGTCGTAGTCGAAATCGAAGTAGTAGACGTCACAGTCGTAGTAATTGTTTATGTAGTCGTACTCCAAGTCGTAACCGTAGTCGTGGTCGAAGTCGTAGTCGTAGAGTAAATTGCATTTGCTCTCTTTGCACTGCGATGATGAAACACAGAACTGCTTTCAACGAATCGAAATCGAGAAATTTTGTTGTGTTACTAGCACAGAAAATACACTATACAGTAAAATATTTCGTGCAAATATTTTCGCGTACAAACCGCACACTTAGTTATTTAGATATGTTTATTTTATGCTGTGTTTGGCTGTACTTAACAATTGATCATCTTCCATTTCACCAGGAGCTGAAAATGAAAAAGCGTGAAGAATTTCGACAAATTGCAATCTTCCCGTGCAAGCTACGCATTCTACCCCAGCATATATTTAATAGCAGAGATCCAATTGTTGTGGGGGTAGTGGTAGAAGGAGGAATTGTCAAGGAGGGGACCCCCATCGTTGTACCGAGCAAAAATGTAAGTCTTTACTGAATTGTCTTAAGTGTTACAGAAGTCAAATCTCCAAACAACTTTAGAATAACTAACATTAAAGTTAACCCTTTCCGTCCCAGTTATACTGGTAGATTCTCTCAATTAGAACCCATATTTTTCATTGGACAAGTTTGAGAAAGTTTTACATTTCATCTTCAGCAGTTATTTGTTTGATCAATTCTCAATTTCTCATTACTAAATGGCTTGTTTTGTATGTTAATTTAAGTGAAGTAAAGTTGAATCTTGCTAAATGAATGGAACTATGAGGGTTTAAAGTTGAAAGATTACTGTTCTGGTAAACCAATGGCAGAAGTTGTAAGAAAACTTATCAAACTTACCAGTGGCAGTTTTTCAAATTTTGTCGCTACTCTGAAACTGGAAACCGTTACACTGAAATACAAAAAAAGGGGGAAAAAATAGGTCAGCATTTTCTATAGCCACTCACAACACTTTATTTTCTCAGATTTTGCCATATTTCCGCCTTGGTTAGAAAAAGCTCTAAAAGTTTAAAATCTGGTGGAAGAGTATTGTGTGCCCTGATGTAACAGGTCACGTGCGTCTCGTCTCAATCCATCTAAAATCGACTTTAAAATATCTGTAACTAATAGAGCTTCTATCGAAAACTCTAGCAGTTACGGATGTTTTAAAATCAACTTATCTCTTTACTTAGTGGCACCAACAGGCATGTGACCTGTTACATCATCTTGTTGGTCTTTTGGAGGGAACACTTTTAGCGGGAAAAATTCAAAATTCTACACGCCGTATCTTGGCGTACTTTCATCGTATTTTTCTCAAACTTGGCAAACCAATGTTTTTTTATGGTATACTTTTTGAAAATTGAAAAACTGATTTCGTGTCATCTGCTCTTTAAGTAATAACCGCCTTATATGTCGACCTTTACAGTTTGTTGATATCGGAGTGGTGACTGGATTAGAAGCAAATCACAAACCCATGGAGACTGCGCGTAAGGGAATGGAAGTCTGCATCAAGATCGAACCAACCCCGGGGGACACCCCTAAGCTGTATGGCCGACATTTTGACCACACGGACGTGTTGGTCAGTAAGGTAAGTTACGGGGTAGGAGGGGTTAGGGGAGTGGGGAAACAGTCTGTTTCTTCGAACTGAACCTTCGATTTGGAATGTGTTCACTGACAAACATTCCCGATTCCGGAGGTTTTCTTGAGCAGAGCACAGTGTTAGATTCCTGCCAGTTTTAATACACGAGTCTCAGGTAAAAGAAGGTAGGTCATTAAAAAGATTCTGTTAGTGGCAGAGAGATCAATTACTGGTTCACGATGCCATTTACACCGTTAACATCAAGAACCTCGTTTAGCTCCAAACGAATTTAAAACGTTGAGAGGTTTCAAAGTGTAATTTACAAAGGTTAAGAAGATTTTGTCAACCTTTGCTATTCGCAAAGCGTAATTCGGATAAAAGAGCCGAAAGCAACCCAGTCATGCGCAATCGAAACGGGAAGCAAGAATGATATATTATCTTGTAAGTCGTTATCGATGTTACCCCCTCGTTGCTTAAGGTCCCTATATTGTCAGCGCAGTGGCCGAGCGGTTAGCGTGTCCGACCCGTAATCTTAGGGTCGCGAATTCGAGCCCCGGTCAGAGTTGTTTCCAGTCGACTTAACTTTATATCAAGTGAGTACTGGTCAGCTTCTGCTGGAGCTAACCCAAGTTGGATTAGCGTCCTGTCCATGGAGGAGTCAAAGACTCCAATCCTTGTAACATTACTAAAACTGAAAACAAGTGCTTGCCTTACGGGTCACTTGAGCCCGGTTTTCATATAATCGCAAAAGTGGCAGGAGTCGCGAACTAAGTTGTCCTACAACTCTTGCGACTGCTGCGACTATATGGAAACCGATGGCATCCGCGATTGCTGCAACTGTTGAGACTGCTGCGACTCGAGTCGCAGGAATCGCCCGTGTTCTATCTCTGCGACTGTTGCAACACGAGTTTCGCGACTGCTGCGACTGTTGC
This sequence comes from Hydrozoanthus tunicans, assembly GCA_026413305.1. Taxonomy (NCBI): domain Eukaryota; kingdom Metazoa; phylum Cnidaria; class Anthozoa; order Zoantharia; family Hydrozoanthidae; genus Hydrozoanthus; species Hydrozoanthus tunicans. The sequence continues at coordinate 3,266 of JAOBAT010088516.1, forward strand.
AACACAAAATTTTAATAGAAAGCTGGGACGAAAGTTTGGTTGCGATTCCTGCAACAAGTTATATCCCAGAAACCATTGCAGTAGTTTGCTTGTTTACCAGGAGTTGAACCATTCACTCACGACAGTTGCGACAGCTGCGATTTTATGGAAACCGGTAAGTCCCAGGAGTCGCCAGCAGTCGTGGCACACGCAAAAACTTTCTCTTCACGACTGCTGCGAGGCTCAAGAGTTCCTCGTCATTCGGAAAAACAGAAAATGACCTTAGTTTTGATCTTGCAGATCAGCCGTCAGTCTATCGACGCCGTGAAGAATTACTTCAGAGACGATATGCAGAAAACTGATTGGCAATTGATGATCGAGCTGAAAAAACTGTTTGAAATCTTATAAGAAACAGTTTTAGCCCGGAGCCTCAATACAACGTGACAAGATTCTATCAACATTTCAAGAACATCTATCAACAATTCAAAAACATTATTTGAGAAACGTTGAAACTTACAAGTCGTTGGAAAGCTTGCAGTTTGCATCTGTTCCCTTTGAAACTGCCAACATTATATGGTTATAGAACATTTACAAGAAATCAGTATTGTAAAAAAAGATATTTTTGTTTTTAAGAACTCATTATACTTCCCACGAACAACACACCTAAATGCATCAGATGTGAAAGGAGCGCAGTTGATTTAAATAAACACCGTTGTGGCATATATCTTTAGTTAGAAATGCTCAACTAATCTTCCTAGTTCAAAGTCAAAGTTGGGCTGAGTTCGGTTTAGGGAGGGGTTGATGGGGCGTTAAACAGAAACAGGGGTTGTTCTGCGAACATTTCAGCTGATGGTTGGTGTTGGAGAAATTAGAGAGCTTTAGATTCGACAATGCGCAGTATGACGAATTTCTCCAACACCTGTCATCAGCTGAAATGTTGGCAGAACAACAAGAGTAAACCAGACTTAAGCATTGTCTTATGAAAACTTATTTGATGAACTGAACGTGAAAAAAACTTAAGTCACTTTTTCTTTGACTAGAATAAATTGTTCGAGTATTGTATTCGACAAGATGTTTCAAGCATAATCCTTCGTTACTTTACACTTTCCTTAAATGTTGCAAGTGTTGCAACGTTCATTAAGCGAGAATTAACACAAACTGTCTCTGAAAAAGTTTAAGATCTTATTGAATGAATTCCAGAGCTAAAAGGGGATTGGGACGTATTTTTTGAATCCGAAGACAAATCTGAAATCATTTAATAAGGTTTTTATTATAAATTATGGGTTTTTACTGACAAGTTTTGCAAATAACGCAAAAGATGTGAAAAGGCGAACAAAAGCGGAAGCGAGTGACGTTGGCGTTGCGGAAATCACGTGACCGGACAGATGAGTATCAAATAGGCGAATATAAATGTTGTTTACGTGTCAGAGTAAAACGTTAAAATGCCGGAAAATGTATATTGAATAGCTGAAAAGAGTATGACCTTGAATCGCTTAACGGGATTTCCCACTGTAGATACCCTTCTTAAAAGGTTTTTTGTTTCGGTGACGTGATTAAGTGACTACTTTGTTTTATTTGTAAGAAAAGTGTTTGTATTACAGGCAGTTTTTTTAAGAAAACAAGGTAGTAGTGACCTTAGTAAATAGGTTTCGGTGTTTTGACAGTTGTTTGACTGTTTTAGAACAGAAACAATATTGTTGTTGTTAAGAAGGAAAAAGATATTTATTTCCATCTTGGTTGCGTTAGCCATTTTAGGCAAACAAATGTTCCAGATCTACGAGTACGGAAATAGTGGAAAACAACCCTCGATTTTTGGTAAACCAGATACTCGGGAAAAACCAACTGATAGTCCCTAACTGGGCATAAAGCTCACGTTTAGGTCAAAACTATCATATATGGTCTTCGAACTTTTTCTGCCCACAATCCGTATTAATTTAACAATCAATTATTTCATTCGTGCTTATTTGATATGAGATAGGAAATAGCCGGCCAGAGATGCATAGCGCCGAGCTTGCTATAAATCCGGATCTCGTATCCAACAAGCAAGCACGAATGAAATAATTGTTTTGGTAAATTTCTTGAGTTTTTAAAACCAATCGATACTTGAAAATAACAGCTAGAAAATATTTCAGAGGCATTTTTCAGCTTTGCAACAATACATGAAGTGTCATTTATGAAGAAGTTTTCAACTTGGTGATATGAAGGTGGAAAGAAAGCGCTCCACTAGTTCAGCAAATTCTATTGTTCTAGCTCATTTAACATTAGATTCGTCACATGTGGAGTTCGACGTTTAAAACACGCCTCACTGACCGGAATCGAACCCGCAACCCTCTGATTACTGGTCAATTGTTTGATTATAGATATTCGGCCCTGTTAATGTCGATATTTTTGTCACTGACACCATCGCCACACAATCAACATTTTTGTGGCACTAGTTTATATTTTGGAATGTTTAAATAATGTATTTGGTGTTTTTATTATCATTTACTTCATCATCACTATTGTTATTATTAATAGCACTGTGTTATCGTTAATATTATTGTTGCTATTACGTTTTTCTTGTTATCGTTATTATCAGTATCATCTCATCACAACCAGTGGTTCTATACTTCTTTGGTTGACAACAACAGCAACAATCGTTTGATCACCTCGGCTGTAGCTATACATACATACATACTTTATTTCCACATCCCATAAGGGCTTTTCAGTGGAGATGTTACAAGAACAAACACGACCAAGTGACCGGAGGCAAACTAGTTGGCTCTTTACAAGCGTGGTGGATTTGACTCTGGGATCACCAAAGCCAACTCCTGTCAGTGGTCAGAGTGGGGTTTGAACCTGGGTCAACCGCATGCAAATCCGGCACCCTAACCACTGAGCCACGCTGCCTCGTTAAATTAACAGATTTCTAAAATTACAAGAGAAGGTGCTGGCTACCCGGAATAACCATGGGGGACTATACTAGCCGGGGAGCCAGAACGCATTTTTAGTTTTACATGTATATATCAGCGCAAAAAAAATAATAACAATATCAAATAGTAATTAGGAAAACGATGATAAGTCAAAGAACACAGCACATTTTTACTTGTTTATAAAAACAGAAATAATTGAGGAAAGAATATTTTGGTGACTTGCTGAACTTTAATAGTGTTTAACGAGGTTGGTACTGAGGTTTGAAGCTAAATGCCAAATATTAAACTGGTCGACGGATTCAATTATTAGAAAAGATCTAGAGTTTTTTCGCGTGCGCAAATACTTAGTTACTGAACCAGGCTCCATCACCCATCAGATTAAAGTAATATTCTCCTGATGTCGCTCGATTGGTATCAGGACTATACACAAATTGTTGCAATGTGTTGTTATTAGAAATCCATAAAAACGTTAAAAAAGAATGGTGCATGATAAGATGGCACGCAAGTATTATCACTCGAGTGCCTGTCTTGGAATGAAATCTTTCCGAGGTACTCGAACGAAACAAAATAGGCCTGTAAAGGAACTCACGTTACAAACAGGTTAAGCGAAATTTTTTGCACATGTGTTTTATTTATTTTTATCATCTTAGAGAGCCGCCATTCTTTCAGCTTGGGCTTATTCGCTGGTTGCCTTGAGACTGAGAGGACAAATAGTATACTCACAGCCCGCTTAATTTTACACAGCCGTTAAACTAACCGGCTGGCGTCTTCACGTTGGCTACCAGGACGAAACTTCGTAAACTTGCAAACATATCTCTTTGATTTTAGCAAGCTTTCTCTTAAGCGTTAAAACTTTTAATTAGAATACCAGAAACTGAACTATACATACTTCACAATTTTTGGACTCTTTCTTGGATCCGAGGTTCATAGAAATAATAAAAACAATTTTAACTTCCTCATTTTGCGATGCCAATGCGATTTCTTTTGATTTATTCCCCTAAGGTTCCTATCAGTCGTGTAAGAATTTTTATGGACAGCTGAGAGGATCTCCCAACGGCCCGCCGTACTCTCTGAATTGCCAATTCGGTGTTATGGTAAAAACTGTAAAAAGCCGCTTCAATGTGCAAATATCAATGATTAATACACTACAGAGACGTATAATTTTGCCGAAGAACCATCAGAACGGGTGATTAAAATTAGTTCGACAAAACTTTGTTGTAACTGATAGAAATAAACACATTTCCGGAGAGTTCAAAGTATCAAAATTTTCCGAGGGAACCCCTCCCCCCCTGAAGTACCGTCCCGTTATGTTTTTAGGTGTTTATTTTGTGAGTCCGTTATTTCTTAAAGGTTGGGATAACATGCATCCTCAAATGTTCTTAATCATGTCCTTAAAATATTTTTACTGTAAGAGCTGCGATTTGGTTAATGGAAAAAAGAGTGGTGTAAAATTGTTTTCTGCGAACTTTAGTCAAGAATTAACACAATGGTTTTCACATTTTCTCAGCTTCAGCATGTCTTAACTTGTTCATAATTATTCAGTTGGCTGTTGGCAGCCTCATGTTCTTATAAAAAGGGTTCTTGTAAAAAAAGTGTTCAAGACAAGTGACTACAGTTCCCAAACTACTGTTCTTACTTCCTTTGACAAAATGTTTTGCTATCTCAACTAAGTGATCAGTAAATTAGCATTAAACTTGCCATTGCCTGGATTTAAATGATAATACCAAAAGTGTTTTCAAGGACTAAGAAAAATCCAGAAAGCACGTCGTGTGATGTCATATATTGTTCCATGTGCGTCCTTCCGTTTAACCAATCATAATTGCAGTTGATTGTTTTAATTTGACTGAGAGTGTCAACTTTGAACCCAAATCACCGTCAGTATTCATTTATTTACGAACACCTATGTGAAAGCGTTTTTTATCTGTTCTGCTTGTAGTCTTTGATTTCGTCAGTTTCTTTACTGATTTGACCGAGTGCCAATGGAAGTCGATGTTAAATTTAGTCAAGTGACATACCGCGGCTACCACGGAAGTAACACGTAATTTGTTTTTATAGACGTCTGAATTCCCACTCAACGCAAGTCTTAACTCAGTTTACCCAAAACTGACTTAAATCGTGCCCGCTATGCCTCAAAAACTGACCCTTAGTGCGTCTCTCTTGATCCTCTCTCTACTAATCGATCCAGAACAAGGTGAGTAAAGTTATAGCTTATCGAAACACTATAAGTAGAAGGAGTTTGAAAGTACAATGCTGCAGTATGCCGATATGTTAATAGTACATAGTTAGAAGTGTAAATAATACTTATTTTTTACTGTTGTAACTCATAACTTATAACTATGTAGTTATAAAAAGGTTTAAAGTCAAAGATGTTTCGAAATGTCGTTTACCAAAGCTAGTTTGGACTTAATAGAAAGTTCGGGCTGTTTGGTTGATTAATTAAAATCTGTCGTTTAATTAGTCTGCCTTTTTATCGAGGGTACAAGGTAATGCAGAGAAACAGCAGGCTAATCCGTAAACAAAAAATAAATCATAGGCCAATCAGAAGCTGTTTCAGCACAGACGTGTCGATTAAAGTTTTCAACTTCCGCGTTGAAACCATCAACCGCAAGGCTTCCTCCTTATCTACAGCCTATCCGAATATCTTTGATTTACATCAGTGCTACAATCTTTTTTACATTTATTGGCATCTTTGAAAGATAATAAGTTCAAGTTATATGATACAAACGCAGCAAAGCTGAAAATTAGTTAACGATAAAGTGGGAAGTCATCCTTGTTTTTCGGATGTTATGCAATGGTCACTGAAACGAAATATATCGCAGATTATCCCGCAGCACGTATCACATTTAATAACGGGTTTGCAAACCACGTGGATGTAGTTATCTTGATCAAGTTTCCAAAACCCTCACTCTCCTATGTGGAAAGTAATTATTATATAGCAACGGCCCGCTGGCCTGCGTTTTAAACCAAGCATGAGTTGATATGGACGATTCATAGATAAAAAAGCTGAGTTAAAATAATATTGCAAGTGTTGTGACGTCTAATTTTGGAGAGTATTAAAAAGGAAACAGCAGAAGCGCTATTCATTGAGGAACATAGCCGCGATAAAGAGGAAACAAGCTTGAATGAGCAGTCTTCCGCCTTTTAAACTAGTTTGTGAACATGTAAATTTATATCAAATGAATCAAAGTTTGCCCGTGAGTTTAGTTCATTTGAGAAAGACTGAAATACACAGAATTAAAATAACGACAAATCTTGAATAAGAAATTATTGATTCACAGGTTGAAAGCTCAGAAAAAATTCTGAGTCACTGTCAGGAATCGAATTCGCAACCCTCTGATTAATGGTCAGATGCTCTACCCACCGAGCTACAGAGACATAAAAATGACGAATTTCCTTGTGATCTTGTTTTTAATCAAGTCAGTGGCGTAGCAGCCATTAGGTCTGTAAACTGGGCCCACAGTTTTTTTCACAAGAAAAGAAAATAAGTATTTTTAGCCGTTAAATAAAGAATACACCAACAGATTTGCCTGTATGCAAAACCGTCACATCCTGGTTACGCAACTGCAAATTCTGTCCACGCTTTTTTTTTAAGAACCAGTAAATTTTGCCGAGGCTCATTGTTCGTAAGTTTTTATTAGCCATTGATCCTCAAATTGTTGTTAAATTGTTCTTATTTCTACATCTGATTTAAATCCAATAAAAACTAAGCCTAAGGTTTTCCAATACATCTACACTTTTGCAAATGCTTTAAGGTGACAGCGTGATGCTGTTAGTGAGTTTAACCGCGTCAGTTATTGACTGTGTTACTGCGCGATGCGGTTCCAGTCTGAAACCAAAAATCGATCCTTGCTCACCACAGAGTCTCCAGTAGCTCAGTGGTTAGAGCATCCGACTAAATACGGAGGGTCGTGGGTTCAAATCCCATCTGGGGCTCGGATTTTTTTCCGAGTTTCTCCCTGTCTTTGAAATCACGTAATAAGGAAAAAATAGCAAAATGAGCGTGCGAGCAGTCATCACGCTCATCTCCCATTAGATAAGCTTCGTTGCTTTGTGTGTGTTAGTTTATTGATATGAAGTCGATTTTCAACCATAAAATTATATATTGCCGTTAAGAACAAAATAAGAACATTTTGAGCCTCAAATTGTTTAAAAAAAAATTAAGAACATTGAGTTTGGGCAAAAAATTGTAAGGATTAATTTCGGGGCAATTATATATGTACAGCGTATGGTTGATTAAGAAAGAAAAACTGCAAATCATTTCTGTATTGTTCAGTGTTAAAGTGAAATATCGAAGCTCGCCAAAGCTTTTTTGACAAATAGTTATCAAGCCCGAGCCTCGGCTTGTTCTTGAATTGTTGTTGTTCTAATAAAGTTGTTTTGATATAAAAAAAACGTGGAGGTTAACAAATTAACAATCTACTCACGTAAAGACTTTAAGTTCAAGTAGAGTCCTGTTCAGTCTTGACGTTATGTCGCCACCATCAAGTTGTTGGTTCACGCAACTTCAAAATCCAATCTAAACCGCAAGGACTTGATTATGACAATAACTAAAGGCCCGAAAATAAACGAAACCACGCTAAACTCATGCTCGGCTTCTACAGCATTAGAAACATGGTCACAAAATAGCGAAGCCAAGGAGTAAATTTCGCTGTTTTGTCAGTGTGTTCTTGGCCTTTGCAAAAAATGGTTGTTTTTCTGCGTAAGATTGATGCATGATTATTCGACTTGTTGTGGTTTGTTATCCTTGTGTAATATTGAAATGTCTCGAGATGTATAGTTTGTTGAAAAGAAATTCGGAAATAATTCGAATAAAAGCTTAGAAATATAGAGTAAACACAGTAAATCAATCCAAGTTGGTCTAAACTGCAGCCTAAAGCGATTTAAAAACAGAAGTAACTGCGATTTGGACCAAACGTAGGCTGGGCACCAAAAAGAGACTGTGAAATGGGATTGGAACAAAAAGGAGGTTGGGAACACGGATTGGAACCATAAGGAATCTGGAAACTTGGATTGGAACCAAAATGGGAATCTGGGAACTCGGATTGGAGCCAAAAGGAGGCTGGGAACTCGGATTGGAACCAAAAGGAGTCTGGAAACTTGGATTGGAACCAAAATGGGAATCTGGGGACTCGGATTGGAGCCAAAAGGAGGCTGGGAAATGGGATTGGAACCAAAAGGAGGCTAGGAACTCAGACTGGAACCAAACAGAGGCTGGGAACTTGGATTGGAACCATAAAGAGGCCTGGAATTCGAATTGGAACCAAAAGGAGGCTGGGAGTTCGGATTGGAACAAAAAGGAATCTAGGAACTCGGATTAGAGCCAAACGGAGGCTGTGAAACGGGATTGGAACCAAAGGAAGTCTCGGAACTCGGATTGGAGCCAAAAGAAATCTGGGAACTCGGATTCGAACCAAAAAGGAGTCTGTGAACTCGGATTGGAGCAAAAAGGGGGCTTGGAACTCAGATATGAACCAAAAGGTGGCTGTGAAACGGGATTGGAATTAAAAGGAGGCTGGAAACTCGGATTGGAAACACGAGGGGGCTGTGAGATGGGCTTGGAACCAAAAGCAGGTTGGGAACTTGAATTGGAACCAAAAGGAGGCTGGGAACTCGGATTGCAACCAAAAGGAGGCTCGGAACTGGGATTGGACAAAAAAGAGGTTTCGAACTCGGATTTGGACAAAAAGCTGGCTGGGAACTCGGATTGGGATTATAGGGAGGCTGGGAACTCGGATTGGGATCATAAGGAGGGTGGGAGCTCGAATTGAGACCAAAAGAGGGGTTGGAAGTGAGGTTTGGATCTAAATCGGATTAAAACGTTTTAAAATATCCAGCTGGGATTGCTGATATAACTTTTAGCTAGACCTAAGAGAGTTGATTAGTTGCTATTTAGAAATGCTTTTTGTTGTTTGTTTATTACTGCATGATCGTCAATTTTGGTACCTTGTTGACAGACTTATTTTTGTTGCCCTTTTGCAGCTCAGGTTTTTCAAACGAAAACCAGTACAATGGAAAGGTAAGCTCGGCATAAGTGTTTCGTATCCGGATGTAGTAGTAATGAAGTTTCAGGAGTCTGTGTTTGGTCACTTGTGTATATAACAATATGTGTATCTTAACTCTTTGTATTAACTAGCTAAATTTATTCCACATGCACTCAGTTTTAATTTTATAATGGTGTCAAGCGGACATCAAAACGTCGATTTATTTTTAATAGCGTCAACTTTTAAAAAATCGAACTTTTAATAAAACTTCAAATGCTATTAAAACTTGTTTTGGGCCAAAATTCTTATTTCACTGTAGTTTAACTTGTTCTAATATCAAAATGGTACTTCAAAGTTAAAGGTAATTTAAAATGAACGTTTTCCACTGTTAGCGTTTTTTATGCATCCTTTAATTTGTTTTAAATTATAAGAAAAAATACATTTCAAAGGAACTTTAAAAATTGTCAATATTCAAACCCCCATACTCACTGCTGATTTCGATTTCCGTCAGCGAATGCAAGGAGGCCAAGTCAGCTTCTAACTCATGGAAAACGCAATGGTTCTGTCGGCCGTACTACAGTCGGACCAAAAAACAAAATTGCCGAATGGTTCTTCACAACAGGCGAGTGTATGGTACAGAATATGATCGATGGGAAAACGAGCAAAAACTTAGTAACTTCGAAACAGGCTTACAAGCTATAAAGATTCACGGATTGACGGCGTCTAAGAGATGTTTAGAAATGATTTATGACATCTACTGCCACTGGTATTTTCCAGAGTGTCATTCAACGGCTGATAAAGTGCTAAAACAACAAGTTTGTAGAGAAAGTTGTAACCTGTTTTACAAAGTTTGTGAAAGAGAATTACATATAGCACAAATATATAACTCTCAACTACCAAATCTAGGTGCTTCCTATGACTTGATCAACTGTTCTCTCCTGCCGAGTAGAAATGCGTCAAACAAGCCGAATTGTTATTTTCACCCCGACTTAAACAGTAAGTATATGTAACTTGATGCTTTCCTTGCTAACATACTGGATACAACTGGCAGCTTTCTACAAGAAATATTACTGACTGCTTTGAAATATTAATTTATGTGTTTTCCTCTTTATCACCGCTTTGTGGATAAGATATTAGTTGTGTTCCTTGTTAAATGCGCGCGTCATGAAAATAACGCAAATGTTATTACGCGGGAAATTTCTAAGAGCGATTATTTTGATAACTTTAATTTGCTGGGGCGAGTTTTTTAACAGTATGACTTTTTTCTCTATATTTATATCATGTCAAAATGCTGGATTAATTGTACCACTCGATCCATATGTTTGACTGTTTCTTAATTAAAAACTTTTGCGTGGATTTTGTCGTATGACTCCATTTATATGTTTGTTTGTTTATCAAAAACTTTAACGGGATTATAACTGTAAAGTTAATGGTTGTACTGTTTTCTAAATAAATATTTTGTTTTGTCAAAATTCAAAAGTTTTTTTCTAATTGCACTTATTTTCTTGAATGGATAGCTTAAGTATCGCTTTGTTTTTCTAAAATTTAAAACGTCGGCTCTTCAAACTGTGTTTTATTACGTACAAAATCGACATTTTTTGCAATAAGGTATTTCTTCTTACATTTTGTACACTTTACGATTAGCATATCTCTATTCATTTCAGGTGAACTTGATAAAGTCCGCAGCACGGGTGAGTTAGCACTGTGCCTTTTAAGACTGAATAATGCTACATTTGTCAATGGACTCATCCAGCTCTATATCTCTTAAAATAACTTGTAGCTTTAATCTTATCACAGCTTCTAAAGCTGTCTCGGTGTTGTAATGGTTGTGAAACAAAAACAAAACTCCTAACAAGCTGTTAGGTCGTTACCAGCCAGGGAAGTTTGCCAGCCTTATTGGGGAAATTCCATTTTTTCTTTTAACTTAAATGCATCAATTTATTCATAAATTTCTCAGCTCTGTAACAGTTTCTCGAGGTTGCGCAAATGGTACAAAGTTGCTTAAAAAGTAGAAAATTACTCAGTAGCTGCCAAGCACAAGCTTAAAGAGCAGTGAATAGAGCTTGCTAAATAAAGAGCACCTGTAAAATTTTTTTGACGTCACAGGCAAATTTCCTTTTTTTGAAATATGCTGTAAATCCATAAGCTTTGGGTGAGCTTTATCTAAACTTGGGCTGATGATGTATCTTGAGGTTGTAACGTTATCAATTGAGAACATTGAAATGATGTATCTTGAGGTTGTAACGTTATCAATTTGAGAACATTGAAATGTTAACATCTCGAGAACTATAGAAGATTTTGACAAATGTTTTCACCATTTTACCTCAATTAACAAGGGCTGTTCAGTGAGATTACAAAATATTTCATGTCATGTGCTTTTCAACAGGTCGAGCGCCTGACCAGATCTAAACTTTCTCTTTTCAAACATAACAGAGTGTTTCTATGGTAACGGCATGGGATATCGTGGGAGAGCGAACGTCACCCGTTCTGGGCATCCATGTCAACCATGGTCGGCCCAGTGCCCTCATCGACACGGCCATAACCCAGACAACTACACAGAACTGGCGAACGCTTCAAACTGGTGTCGAAACCCAGGAGGAGAGGCCCCGGATGGTCCGTGGTGCTACACAACCAATTCCTCTCCGAGTTGGGACTACTGCGAGATTCCCAGGTGTCCTCATCCAGGTGTGTATTTCAAATGACTGAGGACGTCGACAATGTATCCATGCACTCACTACTTTAAGTTCTCGTTATCAACTCTTACCTCCGGAAGACGCAAAAAACGATTTCGGCCTCTAGCCATGTTTATTGTACGACAACATAGTAGAAGTTTTGTTTTTAAGTCTTCCAAAACAGGCGCTTGGCTCAGCGTGAAGGTACATATCTCGAACGAACCCCTTTTATTTGCAAGATGCAATGTCTGTTTTGTTAGCGAGACGTGACGATACCTTTCCACAGGCGTGAAAAAAAACACGCGTTTCACGAGACATGACACTTTTTCAAACGCTGGAATGAACATCACGAGACGTCACGACACTTTTCTACAAGCGTGTACGGACACGTTTCACGAGACTTGCCGAAACTTTTCCAAACGCATGAGCAAAAACTTTTCAAAGGACAAAGCCTCTAAAAAATTATAAACTTCTGGTTTCTTCATTATTTCTCTCTACGTCTCCCTAACGTAACTGTTTCAAAATCCCGATACATTCCTCGAATCAATATGAAACCAAAGGAAAAACGATGCGTCGATATTTACCCAGAAAAAAGGCTCTCAGCAAAAACTATGAAAAATTTCATGTTTATCCTATACTTACTTTGTAAACCTCTTAAAGACAATGTTATTTTCTTTTTTCGTTTGCAACTCTATTTTAAACTAGTTTTTTTTTTCATTCTTTTTCATGGTACTAATGAAGGTGAGAGTGTGCGGAAACATGCACGTCCGTTAAATCTTGAAACTTCATTTCGGTAATTTTTTAAGCTAACGGCAACTTTAGCCATTAGAATCCTTTGTTTAATTGCTTTTCGAGGGTGATAAAGAATTGCAAAGCTTATCTTTCTAGCTCGCTCATTCTAAAAATCAAAAGCGGTCAAATAAACCGATCCAAATATCGCTCCCCCTTCCCCCTCTTTGGCAAGTTCCCCGTTCAAGTTTAAAATAAGGTGTATTGCGTCACAAATATATTTTGTCAACGGTTCTATCTGTTTCAGTTTTTGAATACAGCTGGTTATAATGCCAGAGGAACACAGAGTTACTAGTTGTTTTTAAATTTGCTTGGTACCCTTACTTCATCTTGTGTGTTTCTGTCTTTGGCAATTGACAATAGTTTATAAGCTCCCCTCTCTATAGTAAGCCCCCCGTCTGAAAAGTCTAACAATAAAGAAGCCCACCGCTCCCCCCGAGGTTTATTAGAGTGTTTACGGTACTCCAATCATTACCAGGTCCTACCCGTGCCCCAGTTCTCTATAAACCAGAGCTAACGAAAGAAGGAAAACTACTAGTTGCCTGGAAACCAGTACCCGAAGGCTTTCTTCATGGTCGGCTTCGGGGGTATTTAGTAACTTACAGACGACAAATAAGCCTGAAACGGTTTGACAACTATACCAACATTGCATCACCGAAAGCCAATCAAACGTTTCTGCGGTTGAAGCCCCAGAGCCGGTACAGCATCAGCATCTTGGCGTTCACAGAACACGGCAACAGTCCAAGCAGTAATGTCAAGTACGTGGAGACACCCCCCGTATGGCAGGGTAAGACATTAACTTGTAAGTTAGTACTTGTGCCGATGGAGTAAAGGGCGTGGTCCATGGGAGGTCAATGTGGTACACAGTATCAACTTTGTCTAATCAACCCAGAAATTCAGATTTTAAGATAGACAGACTTAACACGATAAAATATGAAAAATATTTCTTACGACGTTTTGAGCCCTTTCAATGGCAAAACTCAGTAACGAGCTCAGATCAAAGCCTACTATAAGCACTTTTGAAAAAGCTATCGGAAATGAAAACCTCCAACTCCTTGAATATACTTTATGTAAAGAATACATTCTTTGTTGTAAATAAATACTATTCAGTTATTATAGATTTTATTCAGATTTTATGTTCACCATAATAGATATCTTTACTATTTGTATATCATACAAACACAAGCGTCAGCTTTTATTTTTGAAAGCTAAACCCTTTCTCGAGCCTAAGTGGCTCATAGAGTCAACGCTTGTCTCCGGATTCTGCAACATTGCTTGCAAAATTGCGCGCAACGGGAGAATTTCACCGTGTAGCCACATTTGAAATCGTTGCACGCAACTTTGTGCGAAGTAGAAACCGATCCTACTCCTGCAACATTGCATGCAATTGTTTAACCGAGTGGCAACAGGAAGGGTTTCAGTTGCGCGCAACGTTGCATGCAATGTTGCACCGTGTAGCCACGGCTTTAAGCAGATAAGAAAATTTGAATCCTGGTTAGCGCCCAGCAGAACTGGTACGACTGAAACAAGTCGGGTAAAGTGTTTTGTTCAGGGACACAACACAAAGATCTGACCGGGGCTCGAAATCGCGACCCTAGAGTTGTGAGTCGAACACGCTAACCGCTTGGCCACTGCGCAGCCGAATATGCTCAAAGGCGCTTGATCAAAGCGGTCAGTGTATGCTGGTACTCATTTTACCGACCCTGAATTGAAAGTATGGAAGATTGAGTGCCCTACACCGGGAAAGAAGGCCATCCAAGTAACTCGAGTGCCGATGATATCATCAGTCTCGAATCAGTCCACGTTTAGCTCAAATTTATTCAAAGTTTATGTATTGACAGCGGATTTTAAAGAAATGCAAATTTGCCCGAACCACCATTGATGTCATCAGCTGAAAACATTAAATGTTGATAGCTCGACAACCAAAGCTTTTGACAAGTATTTTCATCGCTATTTCTCATTTAAAAAGACTTTATCCACTGAAGTAGTAACACCTATCACTTCAGTATGCACTTTAGGTTTTACGCATGTTCCAACAGTCTTATTTTTCTTTCACAAAAGATGGAATTACAAAAAACCCACATAAGCCAAATCACACAAATGACACAGAGGAATCTGGGTCCGGACAGGAGCCTTCAAAGTCAACTCCAGACAAACTGAGTAAAAGTGAACTAGGTATTACTCATATTACGAAATATAGTTTATTGTATAGTAATTAATCCTATTTATTAAATGGTAACTCTGATTTTCGGTCAATAACCAAATTTCCAGCGTTCTGATTGGCTGAACTTAGGTCAAAAAGCTACCATACAGACTTTTTTGAGTTACGGACTTCAAAAGTCAAAACAATGTCCGGTGAATTTTATTATCCGCTCGAAATTACAA
>JAOBAT010088527.1:0-32401 GCA_026413305.1 Hydrozoanthus tunicans
TCCGAGAAGACGCGAAGGTCTAACCGTTTGCAGATGTTAGAGCAAAGGCAGCACCTTCTCCTCAGTTATTTTAAGACACTGAGTGAAAGTCCAGCACCAGGAATTGAACCCGGGCCTCCCGCACGAAAGACTGGCGCCTTACCAACTAGGCTAACCAGGCTGCGGTTAGACATACTAATAGTTATGTTTCAAAACTGTGATGATTTCGAATCTGCTGTACTTCATTGGGAAGGACCAATATAAAAGAGAGATAAAAGGAGTATAACAGAGACATTAGCCTTGTCCCAAATTAAGACCACAGCAAAGTGTGATCTTCTGATATCTAGAACAGCGTGTGTAGTTGAATGGCCAGTACGAAAACCACATTGAGCATTTTTCAATAAATTGTTCTCTTATTGTTTGGATCATTATCCTCACTTCATCTCTTGAGAGTTAGGATCATTATTTTGATGTCTCCGAATCTATACAGGCTTTCTCAAAACTGAAACTGGCAGTTTCGTAACTCCCTATGCGCAAATTTATTTAATTAATCTACACATAATACTGTTACGTTAGTTTTCTTTTTCTTTCTCTGTACTATATTCTTTGTCAATATTGTTTATCATCAGTGCTGTTTAAATCCTTAAAATTCCATCTACAAATAGTTTAATATGATTAATATGCCTTGTATATTCTAGCAAGAAACGTTTATCAACTGTAACCACTGACATGCCTCGATTAGTTCCATACCATGCAGGCCAGTGGTGTATCTCAATCTTGTATATATGCACGAAGTCTGATAAAATTGAATTGAATTGACCCCCATAGGACTGGTCGATACCACATCATGAAAGACTTAACGCAAGGAAAAGTCGGCCACTTCAGAATAAAGTTAACGTGCTACTGAAGCTATTAATTTATTTTAATCATTGGTATTTTTAGAGCTCTAAGGGCTGTTTGATTGAAGATGGATAAAAGTGCTTACCTGGCCATTTTAAGTCCGTGAAATGAACTTCCAAAATAGTGCATTCAGTGCGAATAAAATTCAAAACATACGATGGCGATTTGAGACGTCACATGGATTGAAATGACGCCCAACTGCCCTATGTACTAGCGTTTACAGCGCACTAGTGAGTGTTTTGCTCAAACACTGGGCCATCAGCCAAGCGGCCAAACAAACTTCGCCAAGATCATCGAGAAAGTGAAAATGATCGCGCGCATTTCAAATCATGTGACATCACAAAAATCCAATGAATGAGCTTCAAAAGTTTTCACAACTAAAAATTAGCAACTTATCTGGTAAAATTTTAAATTTTCCGTGAAAGCAATTATTTGAAAACCGGTAACAAGGGTCTAAGCGGAAATTTTAAGCGTCAAACTTTAATTCTACATATTTTCAACTAGTTTTCGCTTCAGTAGCACTTTATTTAATTAATGAAATCAAAAGAAACAGCCTTATGAAAGCCCTAAAGCCTGGATGCCACAAAAACAATATAGAAAACCAAAAAAAGGGAAAAAAAGAATAAATAAAAAAGTAAGTATTATAGCAAAAAATGAACTCGCCATACCTGCTGTATTAAATGCATGCATTTCGATGCCTGTATTCCATATGCATTGTTTATGATATGGGGCACTCCTTGTTCTTTACACAGCTTTGCAATTTCTTCTACTCTGGAAAAACAATCATTGTAAAGGCTCTTACAAGCTGACTGTGGTTAATTGTCAAGGTTAAACTATTAGTGTAGAAAAAGTAAAATATTGGCCTATTGTAATTTCTCACTGGTTTCTGGGTAAAACACAAGACTTCTTTTAGAGTACCAAACACTTTTAATCCAATTAATACATCAGCCTCATTTTTTTGCTTCTGTAAACAACGACATGCTCTTTCCAAAAGACTCACTTGTAGGGTATACATGTATATCAACAGGTTCACAGTCCTGATAACAAAAAAAAATAAATATCAAACGAGTATTAAATTCTTTTCCCGATCGAAAATTAACAGCTCCGTCAAAAATCTAGAACAAAACTTTTCATTAAAGTATGTGCACTGTCAGGGCTTGAGAGACTAACTCTTTTGCTCACTAGCCCAATGGCTATTGACAACTTCGATTTCACTCACAAAAACCAATTTTCTACAAGACAGGCTTCTTTCCACAACAAAATGCCAGAAATTTAGTTTGACATTTTGGCTAGTCAAAGCCGAAAACCCACTACAATCAAAACTGCATTTCAACTAGGCTGTCTAAATTGGCTACTGTTAGTCTCCAGCCTTGCATTGTGTTGTTATCAAAGGGGAGCAAACAATACAAGGGGGTTTATGCACAATTAGATCAAAGATGGTTAACTTTCTTTTCATTACTGACAGAGACGTTTGAAGCACTCATGGATATCTGGCATGCATACAGTAGGGTGCAGTTGTTTTCAAGATATTGAGTCAAATGTGCGACCATAAACTTTGAGCCCTAAGCTGTGAATAGCTGCTGATTCTTAACTAGTCTTATTTTAACTTAACCTCACCTGTCTGGTATTCGGGGTGCAAAGCAACTGGTTGTTGTCAAAACACACGCAATGGCTTCTGAGCCAAGATCTTTAATGCACTTTTCAATGGCTGCCAGGTCAGTTTTCAATTCATCTCCATCTAAAACATTTTCTATGACAACAGCTTCATATCCTGTAACAGATTTATGAGGTCTTTTGTTCTCAAGATTTCCAGATAATGACTTGTATTGCTAACATACTTTCTGTATACTGTTTGGCAGAATTATCA
Source organism: Hydrozoanthus tunicans (assembly GCA_026413305.1). Taxonomy (NCBI): domain Eukaryota; kingdom Metazoa; phylum Cnidaria; class Anthozoa; order Zoantharia; family Hydrozoanthidae; genus Hydrozoanthus; species Hydrozoanthus tunicans. The sequence continues at coordinate 2,747 of JAOBAT010088527.1, forward strand.
TGATTATAATGAAATTAAAAATTCATCATGACAGAGAAGTTACAGTTAATGCATCTATAAAATTATGGGTCGTATGCAATCAAATGCGTGATTCAGCTGCAGGGGCCTTTGACTCTCCCTTTTCAAACAACCCAGCCCAACAGACATCGGTGAGGAGCAAATGTGAGAAAATACACAATTCACAGCATGTTTTTGCAATCAAAACCCCACCCCTACACAATGCAAATACCCCCTACCTTGAGGTTTACATTTGATAAGTGCATAAAGGCGATTGATAAATTACTTCACTCAAAATTTGTTTCCATGTTGTATTATAATATAAACCAATAATTAGATTTTTAAAATGTTAGTGGTCACGGTCTGTGACACGAGCAGCCTGAGCCTTAAGGAGTCCCACCAGTAATTGTCCAGAGCCTGATATTTCTGGTCTACTGGTGGTGTTTGAGAGGAGGGGGAGGGGGTCCAAACACAGTATCTCTGCAGTAACTTGTATACAGAAGCCATTTAGTCATTGGTATTTTTATAGCTCCATGTCAGAGTTTTTCCAACTCTTCTTTTTGACTGTAAACACATTGGGTAAAAGTGCTTACATTACCTGACTATTTTAGGTCAATGAAGGCATTCAGTGTGAATAAAATTCAAAACATACAACAGCGATTTATGACGTCACATGGTTTGATCCAAGCTGCTCTGTATACTAGTGACTACAGCAAATTAGTGAGTTTCTTGATCAAACACAGGCTGGGCCACCAGCCACACAAACTTCAGTATGATCAAATAAAACTGAGCGGAAAGTGAGAATGATCTCCTGCCTTTCAAATCAGTCACATCACAAATACCTAAGAGCCTAAAATTTTTGCAACTTTAGTGCTAAAATAGGCATAACTTATGTACATAAATTCTCATGAAATTTATTTTAATTTGAAACCGGTAACAAAAGGCTGAACAGAAATCATATGGGACAAACTTTAATATTAGATATAATTAACTAGTTTTAAGGTGTCACTTCAGTAGCACTTTTAAGAACATTGTTTTCAAATAGAAGTTTTAACAACAAAGTTTATTTTTTTAAACCTGGAATTTGAAATTGAGGGCAATTAAAAGAGAGCGGCAGCTACATTAGATAGTTTGATTTGCGATCCTTACCTGCAGTGACAATACACTTGAAACATGATTTCTGGTCAATCCGGGGCCAAATAACAAACTTAGCTGATGGTCGCATTTGTCGCAAAGTGAGCAAAGTCATTACAAGTCCCATGCCCGTGGCAACAGGTAACACCAAACATGCTGCTGCAGACTTGACACCTGCCATTAATTATACAACTGATTAGGGCCAGGGGTCATTGTGATGATAAATTTTAGTTAAAAAAAACACACTAGATGGTCCTGCTTGCTTCTTGACTGTTATCAGTTTGAAAACATAGTCTAATAAAACATATTAAGCAGATCTACAGCACAACATAATTATTTATTCATTTGTTTATCTATTTATTTAATATTTGTTTATTTATTCATTCATTTACTTATTAATTTATCAATAAATTTTTCATCCATTTATTTATTCATCATAATGTATTTGCCATAGCGGCAGGGAAACAGACACAGGGCTGAACCCCAATTGAATGTCAGCAACCCTTAAAAATGAGATATTAAAATATTAAATATTTAATAGGTTAAAAAATTATCACACACCACCTGAGTTAATTAACAGAAAATGTAAAAAACAGGAAATTACACACAAAAAAATTGAAGATGGGAAAAAGAAAAACTAAAACCAAATACTATGAGCTACAACCTAACCCAAAGGGAAAAAAACAAAATAAAAATTGTATTTCACGATAACCATAAAATAACAGCATAATTATAAACAATGCACATAGCATATCTGCCAACATTGAATATTGCTACTGTTATAGAAAATCAACTCTGAAACCAAATTCCTAGTATTTTGTCACACTAAATGTTTTTGCATTCACAAGTGATTGACATTTGCTGCATTTTTCATTTGTTTCTATAAGTTAGTAACTTGTATGTTTTTTTTTGGTAAAATAATAGCAGCTATGTCACTTCTTTCTTTTAAATGCTATAATTATCAAATAAATTATGTTAAAAAAACCTATAAGCTACCATTTTGAGGTCAGAATATTTTGTCATGTTATAATGAATGAATAGTTCAGAACTTAACACAGTTTTGTCACATACAAAGACAAATGATAATAACAGCTCATGAGTACTAATAGACCAGAAACTTTCATTGTTCGTATCATCAGGCTTTCAAGTACACCCAAGTGAAAAAGTAGGAGAAAAGTAGGACCAAAATCCTTTTGAAAGTAGGACAAAAGAAGAATTTCAAGGGGAAAAGTAGGAGAAAAGTAGGACAGCTGAGGGCTTAGAAGAAGGACTAAGAATGCAGCCTTTGGTACAGATCTTTGAAGAAGTACTGATGAACTGCTTCTAGTCTGCCTGTGACTTGTTTCACTGCTGCTATGAGTGTGAGCCATCTGGACTGGACATGCCAGATGAGCATTTCTTCATCAAGAAATCTTCCTTGTGACATGTCACCCAGGCTTTAACCCTGAACACCTGCAAGGCTTCCCCCCTATTACTGCATGATACAACCTTGCACAATTTGTTGAAATTGTGGCATATAAAAAATAGGAAAAAGTAGGAAATAGTAGGAAAAGTAGGATCACTTGAAAGCCTGACGTGTATTATTCATTCAATAGATTGAAATTGATGTTTTGCAATGATCACTCTCATACCAGCCAAGTGAATGCATTCAAGGGCCAGACTGTTGGTGAGTTTCATCATAAGTGACGACCCAGCTGCTTTGGGCTGAACTGCTGCAATATCTCCAGAACGGCCAATTCCATGGCTTAACCTGTACAATAGGTAGAAGTAGGTGCTGTTAATATCAACTACTAGTATCTTAATTCCCGAGTTAACACATTTATAAAAACTACAAATATGCAAGCAATGATTGTGTTGCTGGTACATTAAGCTGCTTTCCTTGTGCTAATGAAACATGCTATATTATAGAAAATTGGATTTCTTAAGCCATGGCTACACGATGCAACATTGCATGCATAGTTGCACGCAACTGAAACCTTCATGTAGCCACTAAGTGAAACAGTTGCATGCAATGTTACAGGTCGGAGTAGAATCGGTTTCTACTTCGCGCAACATTGTGTGCAACGATTTCAAAGGTGGCTACACTGTGAAATTCTCCTGTTGCAGGCAGTGTTTCACCGTGTAGCCATGGCTTTAGAATGGCTTTAAGAAATTCAAACAAATAAACAGACACAGTAGATTATAATACTATGTGACATACAAGGAGTTCTCTCAATCAGGTTTTTGACATTATTTGAAGAATATTTAACCTTGGGGTGTACAAAAACTCGGGAAGTTGCCAATTACACACTGGAAATCTAAAGTACTATCAAAATGGAATTAAGTAACATAACTGCATCATCAGAGACCTACATAAAGCTAAAAGAATTTATATTTTGTCTTTGGAACAAGAAGTCACCAACATCAAAAGAAAATATTTAGACGCAGGCTTTCCCAAATGGTTCATAAGAAGCACCATCGGCAATTTCTACAGAAGACAAACAGATGACTGAGAGAAGCTAATTCCAGATTTTACATTTGATGATATCCTGTACCAGTTCTTGTGGAGGTAATTACATGGTGAGACAATGCAAAACTTTGAAATAAGAATTGCTGTTCAAACAAAGTGATGTGCCACACAATTCTGAACTAGCGAGACATGTATATAATAAAGCATTATTTTTTCCATCACATGCATTCTTGTGGAAAGTATTGTTCCCAGCCCATGGTAATGTGCCAAGCGAAAAACAGTTGAAGGCCTATTTCATCAAACAAAAGTCCCCATCACTAAATAAACAGTGAACTGCAGAACACAACAGAACTGCTCCCTTCAGGAATAACTTGATGCAATACTGCCAAAAAATTACCAATGATATACTCCTGACATGACTTTTTAGTCAAAAACATTAAAAGCAAAAGATTTTAATCACAAGCCAGCCATAACATAAATTATCTAATGAACATTTAAAGAATGCATTGGTGAAATTTAGCCATTTTATTTTTAACAGTATAAATTGAGACAAGCTTGAGCACAACATAATGGGTTGAGCTGAATAAAGTAACAAAATCTCATTTGCATGTCAATGAACTAGGATGAGGGATTTTCCCCCACTCCATCACTGACACCTACAGGTAAGTTTTAAACGTGCTGTTGCCAAATCGGCCAAGCATTTTTTTAAATTGACTGGCTCATTAGCAATCAACAGAAATATAATGAATAGTTAATCCGAGACTGTCCAAGATGCAGAGACAGCCTTTTTAAAATCTGAGATCAAAACAATATCATGTGAAAAATCCTGAAGAGATTTGAAGTACCATGACACCAAACAAAATTAATTTCAAGCACAATAGAGATTTTAAATTTTGCTGGAAATGCAAAGAATGTTAGTCACTTGTGAGAAATCCCATACTGTGTGGCCTTGAAAAAATGAGACCTCGAGACATAAGAAAACAATGACAAGATTTAAATTACTGAGACTTTTATTTTTAAAGGACCATTTGCTATCCCTAATAGACACCTGACACTCCCCCGCCCCCTAGAGTTGTTAAAAAAGACCTTAAGCATGAACTATCAGTATTGCCACAGAAATCAACTAGATTCAAATATCAGTAGTTGACGCCTACTTGCACACGTCATGTGGTGTATGGTGGTGGTTGTCACCGAGGCTACCACCACTTAAGCTCTGTTATGTTTACTTAATAAAAGTTTAAAATTATAAGAAAATACCTGAAATGTCTTTTAGCTACCAAAGGACAAACAACTCTCCCTTCTCTTTCTCCTGCTCCAACATTACCTGTGAGTGATGGTAACAAAGTCAAAGTTTGCCACTTTTTTGCAAAGCAATGATCCTATTAGAGAATGAGGTCGCATGGTTGTAGTATGTTCTACTCATATCATTAATCCTAGCCTTACAAGTTTGAGCCCCTGTCAGACCACTGTGTCCTGTCTTTCAGCAAGACACTTTACCTGACTTTGTTCCAGTTGACTCAGCTGTATAAATGAGTACCAGTTCTGCTGGGGGCTAACCTGCGATAGATTAGTTTCCTGTCCAGGAAAAACCTTTGGTTTAAAGACTCTTATCGGCTTCATATATGGAAATCAGAGACAATCTCTGGCCTTAGGGGGTGACTGGCTCAAGAAAATATTTAACTTAAAGAGATATGAAGCATTTAATGTTAGTAGGGAGACCTGTGGATCGGACAAGTGATTTAGATTCTTAACACCATTACAACAATGAAATGTTAATAATAATACAAGTTTACTATCAAATATTTTTATTTATATCTTATTATTATTTTAGTAGTAGAGAGTTATTTTTATACCAAATCTAAAATAAACATGTATCATTTGTTACTAATAAATCAATAGCTATAAATATCTTTACAGTTATAAACAAACAACTGGATATTGAATTTTAAGCAGTTTGATTGGTTTCCTGTTCATAGTATATTATCCCATATACACGCTTTTGATCATATACAGAAAACAGCAGTAAAAAATCAAAACCAGAGCCCTTTTTTCAATTTTTTTTGCCCAAAAGGAATCAAAACAATCACATAAAACTTGAGATTTGTCTAGGTTTCAAGCAGTGAAATAGAGAAACTCCTTGAAGACTCCACTCCCAGCAACGTGCCACAAAACATGCATGAAACTGTTTTACGGTGAGTACTGCTGTAAGCTGAAAGGTATGTCTTTTTTATCAAAAGACCATTAAGTTGAACTTGCGATGTTGAAAAATAAAAGTTTCAGCAGAATGTTTGATTCATATATCCACCATATGTTCATGCTTGTTCGATATGAGGTGAAATAGCCAACTTGGTGCTTTGTGCCTTGTTGGCTATCCATCACCTCATATCCAGGGCACGTTCGTGGAATAATGTTACTTAATTAGTTATATATCATATCATCATTACTGTACTATGAATATATTGATCCCAGTATGGTTGCAAACATTGCAAATGAGTAAAAACATTCCAAGAACATGCCTGTTCTTATCAATCATTTAGTAGACAATAAAACTTAACAATTATTGTATATTAGTTAAGTTGGTCCAATTATAGATTTCTTTAATAGAAAAAATTACCTGGAAAATTGTTACTATCCATTAATGCAAGTTCTTGCAGCAGTGATTCAATAGCTGAATCTTCCCAGCCTTCAGTGGGCCATTTCCTCTATAACTCAAAACAATAAGTACAATAAGCTAACCAAGGAGGGAGGGTAATATCAACTCCTCACAAGGAGGACTAGAGCATTAGGATATCAATGTTTATGTCTGCCCAGTCTACTGTAAGCATTTATTGAAAGGCTTTTCCCTCCTCAGGTCCTAAATTACTTTTTCCAGGGTCCAGTTGATCAATGATCAATACATGGGTAGAACTGCAGAAGCAGGGGGGGGAGGGGCATGCCTGCCCCCCCTCCCCCCCCCCATGTTTTCTAGCTAACAACAAGAGATTTTTAATAAGAATTTCACATTTTTTAACAGACTACTATAATTTCCACTGTGCCCCCTCCCCTGCAAATAATTTTTTGCTTCTGCTGCACATAAAATAATAGTATAGATCTAGAGCAGAATCATAATTATAATATAGGGTTGAAAGATTTCAAATACAAATTTGTAAAATAAAATAATCTCTTTTGTTGGAGTTGGGTGCTGCTTCTCATCAAATACCTGGATTGACAAATGTAAACCTAGCACTGTATCTCAGAAGAAAAATATTAATAGTCTAAAAACCTGCAGTGAAGATGCTTTGCTTCCGAAACCCAGATATAACTTATAAATGCCCCAAATAAGGCCTATACAGAGTACATACACTATTATTAGGGACTTTGAGTATGTTCCAACATTACTGAGACTGATTAGAGCTGTATTTTGATACTGAATTTTTTTTACGTAGAGAATCAAAACATCCTTCTGCCGAGCAGATCACTCTACCATAGCCTGACTGTGTAGCAAGTGTTTCATGAAATTTTAGATGTCCTGAATATGGAGCGAGCAAAGAATGGAGGGAGGAGGGAGGGGGATGAGAGCTATATGAAGTTCGTCTTCTTCCATGGTCAGCAGAACAGGGAGGGGGGACAGGGGGAGCACTGGCCCACCCACTCAACTCTTCGTAAGAACATCAACTTTTGAATAGGAGTCTCAGATTTTATAACAAACTGTTACAATAATTATTTCCCCACTGTGCTCCCCCTAATAATTCTTTACTTCCACCACCCATGTTCTCTCACGCCACCTAGCTTTTAATATCTCAAAATTTATGAAACAGGTGCGACCCCTCCCCTATTTCTGCACCTGTTAGTAAAAAGTTTTAGGCTGAGCTATCACTAGCTGTCACTTGGTGAGTTTGGTGTCTTCATGCCAAACTCCAGCCACCCTTGGATACTTACAAGCAAACAGCTGAACCTTAGTCCTGGTCAACATTAGCTACGTAATGTTTATGGAGAAGAGCCAAGAAAGAAAGCCTCTCTTGACCCAAGGTGGCTATAGCATGCATTTGGAGGTGCCTTAGTGCACTCTCTCATTTTTTTTTTCTTCCTTCCTCTCTATTTTTTTCTTTTTTCCCCCTTTTTGTCATATTAGTCATTTCTGAGCAGAACTTTTCAGACACTGGCCGTGGGGGGATGCACACGCACCCAGTGCACACCCCATGCATGCCTACGCACCTGATGAGAATAAAAATCACTATGCTCCTAGCATGCCGTCTAGCTTTATTTCTGTAAACAGAATTTATATAATATGCCAATCACTGTGCTCATGCTGCACCAATCAAGCACTCTGTTGTTTGGTGTATAGCATTTTTCAACATATGTTGGTTTGCAGACAAACAATTCATTTCTCCCCCTCGCTTCATTTTTTGCTTGCTCCATTTCCCACAAATTCAAAATATTGTGAAATGCTTGCTACGTAGGTTAACCTTACCAAGGAGGTTACCCTACTCAAATGCAGGGTTGTCCCTTGATTCGAGGGCTGTCGGGGGAGTGTATTTTAAAACGTCTTCTAAGGAGTCAAAATGCTGGTCCTCTCCCAGCCTTAGCAAATTCAATATGAACTATGTATACATTTTCCTCAACTGAAAAACTATAAAGGACACAAATAAAGGCTTTCAAATAACACAGGACTCGAATATTTTTAACAAATTAATCCAAATAATTTGAGTGACAGTAATAACTCAGTGCCGACAAAAAACGTGTATAAACAACAATTTTTATCTTAACACAAGCTCTGTATACCATGAGTAACACATTGACTTATTTTAACTAGGGGTATGGTGCTGTCCACTAGTAAATAGATACTTTGGCAAAACCACGTGTACCCCATTTTCCTAAACCGTGCACTAGTAGTATAATTTGCGCGCGTTTTAAATTCGACACCCACGATCGATATATGTTAAGTGTATTTTGCGCATATGGCCAAATTTGCAGGAGAAAATCAGTCATAATTAAATAGAGTTGTTTCCAAATGAAGCCAAGGTGGTATATCGAAACATTTCAGTGGTTATAAAGGGCCGGTATAAACCATTTCATTAGCACAACTGTTGACGTAGATACTAGATAGTTGTTGTAGCGAACTTTGTATAACCTTTCAAAAATATAACATTAAATCTCTATTTGACTCCTTACGTGTTCAAGAAACGTCCTGATTTGTTTCTCAAAGCTCTTCTTTGCATTTTGAGCTTGCTGAACGTACGAAGCTGGGATAATCTTCGCACACAACTCAAAATTGCTCGTGTTCATTTTACGACTTGATCCACAATTCAGCTGTTGGTTTTCCGAGACGACCGCAGGTAAGGAGAATTTAGCTCTCAATCAGGAGGTTCAATTTTTTTTCTGTAAAGAAAATTAAAAAAAAGTGTCGCATATATGCTGCAGGGAGTAAATGCATATGTTTATTGGCAGAATGCAAAATTTTTGACCAGTATAAATAAAGAAGCTTGACTAACAGTGTTGTTAATATGAAAGAAGATTGAAGAAAATGAAAACAAACAACGACAACCAGTTTTCAGGGATGTTAGCCATGCATTAAGTTTACTAATAAAATAGAGAACCAGTTAATATAAATATTTTATGAAAAGATTGCGAAGGAAGTAAAGTTTACTGATTTTCTATCAATTCACCGAAGGGGAAAATGAAAGTAAAAGGAAGAAAACCGTGATAATCTTAAAAAATTAACCAAATCATAAATGATCAAAGAGTAACCTCTCCTTACCTAACTCTTCTCCTTTGAGAGTCGGAATGGAAATGAGGCCAGGAAAGAAATAACATCAAATTTGCAAGAACTGACCAATTTTGGTGTAATTTTGTCAAAAAAAATATCACAATTATGTCCGCGCTTTCAAAAGGAAAAACCATTTCTGCTGTTATTGAACAATGTCTGGATAACTGTTTGCTTGTACGTTTTACATATCGCACCAAAATATTTCGCGGAGTGTTATTTGATGAAAAACATTCGGTTGTTTCGAGGTAAATTTTACGACATCGTTCTAGATGCGAGTCTTCTGAAATGCATTAAAAGCAAAAGAAAATAGTCAGAATTAAAAAATTTCGTGTGTTTTTTTTTCAAACCATACAGAACCTCGCTAAACGACCAGAACAGACAAACCGGCGTTTCGAGTCAAAGCAGTGGAGGAACCGGCCAATGCAGACCATTAACTTCAAATCTGAGAGACGGTGCAAATGAAACTGGAAAGATTTACAGAAACACTAGTAGTAGCAGAAGAAACAATTCTTCCAACAGGCTTCAGGTCTTCACAGAATTTGACAGGGAAGAAAGTAAGAACACATCTGGCGCAAGCTCTCGGGGCAAGTCACAAAATTCTGTACAGAAGAGTACTACTACTATTTGTACCAGCAAGCAATCTTTAAATGGTCAGAGATCAACAAGAATAATATCAAAATCGGAAAAAAACAAAAAAGTAAATGGAAATGACAAATTAACTTCAAGCCCCAAGGCTCCCAAAGCTCAGAATGAAAGCCCGAATTCTAAGAGAAAAGGGAAGGCTTTTGAGAATGAGGGAGGATCAGTCCATGACTCAAAATGTCCACCAAAGGTCAGCTTGAAACATTCACAAGATGTAAGTAAGATTTCTGTGAGTGTTCAAAATTCTAAATCTTCTCGACTTAAAACAGTAAGTCCAAAGAAAAATGAAGTTGAGAAGACAAAATTGAGTTCTCAAGAAGGAAATATTTTGTCAAGTGAGAACCCAAAAACCACAGCACCAAATCAACAGTTGGATTTAATGAACAGAAAGAGGAAGTTTAATTTTCCTCTTGAAACTGCAGACAACTTGTGTAAGATTGCCAAAAGGGAAACCCTTGATTGTTATACAGGTTTAAAGACTCAAACGACAGAAAACTTTGAAACTAAGACATCAAGAGATGAAACAACTGCTAATTCATTAACAAGAAGCAACTCTGGACAAATGGATCACAAGTGTGACTCCAAACAGAAACCACCAAGTCCCTGTACAGACAGGGGAGAGGATCTCATTGTAAATGGCGAAAAGCCTTACTCTTTTAAAAGCCTTCATCAATCAAGCTTACTTGAGAAGACTAAACCAGAAGTCAGTTCACATGGTGCAAATAATAACCCAGAAATATCTGCTATAGAGAAACAACAGAGCAAAGCTTATAGCATCACACAAGAAAAATCAGTTGATATGACTGAAAAGAGAGAGATGCAAACTGTCGAAAATAATATGGATAATAACAGAAAACCAGATCCAACTAATCCTGCTGATGCTGGTAATACACAAAGTACTAGCAGTTATTATCCTTGTACAACAACTGTAAAAAGATCGGCCCGAATTAGTGAACGGCAGAAGTTAAGACAAACACTCAGTTCAGTGTCAGCTAATTTTAATTCCAGAAGTACAAGGTCATCAAAGCAACCTGTAAGATATACTAATTCAGAATCAAGAATAATCAAGTCAGAAAAATCTACAGAATCAAATGATTTAAAGAATGTAACTAGATCTAGAAACAAAACTAGGGTCAAGCGCACTCCTCTCAACCGGAGAAACACATCTTCGAAGGGACAAACAACTGTTGCACCCCAACAGTGCCGTGTTTCAGTGGATGACATTGTGTGGGGGAAGGTACACGGTCATCCATGGTGGCCAGGAAGAGTTCTCGCAGTTAGTGGAACATGTAGTGCTACAGGAATTACGAACAGAGAGGCACATGTATCATGGTTTGGGTCTAATACCAGTTCAATAATGGCCAGTCATGAACTTGCAGCCTTCTCTGCAAATTTTAAAAAAAGGTTTAGACGCAATAAGAGAGGTGCTTACAGGACGGCGGTACGCGAAGCTCGGGAAGCAGCCAGACATAATGAAGCAAAGAGGATGTGAATGGTAAGATATGTCTTTGCACAGGGACTGGGTTACTTAATATTTTTAATTAATTTAATTATTAACCCTTTCAGTCATAGGCTGTTTTAATCAACATCATTCTAAATTCTCCAAGATTACACAGTTCAGACAAAAATAGACTTAAACATCAAGAAAATGAAAAGTGATCAAAATTCAACACAACATCGACTGAGGGAGAAATTTTAAAAATGAAAGTACTCCTAAGGCTAAATCAGAAATATGAAAAGTAAATGGGTTCTAAGATGGAGAATTTTGTAACAGGCCATTCCCCCAAGGCAGGGGGGGAGGGGGACTCCCAACTTTTTCAGACAGGGATGTTCAACATACTACGTATACTTAGGGGCAAAAATTTAACAATTTGGTACCGCTTAGGGTGCCAGAGATGAGTTTTGACATTTGCATGTACAGTGCGGTACCTTTTAAGGGGGGTACAGGATCTGCGGATCTGCACAATTTCAGTGCCAAATCGGTCGATCTGGCCATTGTGAGATCTGTAGTTCGGCTAGAATTATGCTTTGAACCTGTTATCCACACAGTCAAGTTTTTTGCCAAAATCCGAATCCATCAGACTTATTAGAAGCACAGATTTGCTGAAATTATTGCTGAAATCCACAACCTAAATGAAATTTTTGACCAAATCTGCCAATCTGCAGGCCCTTTCACCCCTTCCCCTCCCCCCCTTAGGGCTCCTCAACATCATAAAAACTGTTGTTTCAGAGATTAAATCAGGTATTCCAAATAATTATGACTTGTAAAATGGTGTGTTTATTTAGGATCTCTATTAATGTCATGTTTTGGCCAATTTAATTATCTAATATAAGATAAATTATAGCTAACAGCTTTGTTTCCTGTCTTATTCAATGCCGCCATGATAATGCTATGAATACAAAAAACTTTTTGAATTTGATCTGGCCAGTGTGGAAAGTATTTGATGCTGTTATCTTTGGCTTCATTAAATTGATTGAAATGTTTTGGGTTGTACCCCTTAAGACATACCCATATTCATGGTACCCGTTAAGGATTCCATTCAAATTTTCCGACGAGCATCCCTTATCAGAATTATTATTTTAATAGAATACTTAGAAGTATCTATAAATTAAATATTAAGCAACTTTTTGTTGTTTTTCATGTCCTCTGTAAATAAAAACTTTTGAGTTTCATTAGTTTTATATGAGAAAATAATCTTGTGGAAGTCTTTATAAATTATTTGAAACCCAAGTTTCAGTTAAAAAACATTTTTTCAATTAACAACCATGTGTAGTTTAGTTAAAGAATTACAAGTAAAAGCCAGACTTGAAGATTCAGTGAGTGCCCATTCAAAAAGGGTACTCAAATTAATTGGGAGGGAGAGGGCTTTTTTGTCAACATTTATTAATATAACAAGTATACATAAATAAATAGGTTTTCTAACTAGCACTATGTAAAACAGCACATTAAATTCTTATCCACCTGGCATTCACCAAAGTCATTAATAAAATATTTTTTATAGCAAATAGTACTTAAATTTACACCTGTTTTACCAAGGAAGTACTTGTTATGAAATTAATTAGAAGAACTAAGTGTTAAACTCATTATTTATATTTTGTCAATGTTTTCCTGCAAGCTGAAAAATTCCATGCTCACCATTGATAGTACTTTCAAATTCTCTATATTAACTCCCCCTCAGATCCTGCTGTCACCCCATCTCAGCCTTCCCCCCCCCCTTTTTTTTTTTTCTGGTGCCAATATATAAAAGCTCTCCAAATGAAGTCCTGAAAGAATAAAGAGTTTAAAGTAGTTTGGAAATAAGTCTTGGTGCAGGACTCAGATGCTCTAGATTTGACTGGCACTGATATCGATAGAATCGCTATAGAGACCCCTTCCCCCCCCCCCCAACTATCCTTCCCCTGATTTCTACTTCTATAATTTTCTTAACAATACACTAATAATACTTATTAACTTGTTCTTGCAGGCAAATCAGAACTGCCAACACTATTATTCTGCCTTTTTTACAGTGGAACCACAATGGACATTAATGATTAGAACTTCGTACAAGAATTGTGGATCAGTATTAACCATTACCTTGCTAAACAAAGTCGTAAACTCTAAACAAAATTACAAATTTCAGAGTTTTTTGAAGCAATGGCCATTCTTAAAATCTACTTGTAAAGACAAAGAAAACAAATGGTCACTTTATGGGTTTCCAAGTTTTGATTTTAAAATTAGAACATATAGTTTTTAGATCATGTGAAACTGTTTTTTGCAACATAAGGGTTAATAGTGCATACCATCTTATTTTGATCAAGCTTATTTTAACTCACCAGATATCTTTTACATTAAGTAGTTTTTTTTCCTATAGCTATGTCAAAGTCATGCCTGAATCTTGTTCGACACTATTTTATAAAGTATAATGGAAGCAAAATTAATATAAGTTATCACTTATCAATAGCTTTATTATTAGTCTTAGTGTATGTACAGACTGTGTATACACAATTTATTTTCTTAATATGAATAACTGAAAAAATTAAATAAATATTAAGTCCACTCCACTCAAAATTATGTTTCAGAAAAAATGTAACTGGCTTACAATCAATGAAAACTGTTTAAAAACTGATAATGCAATGTTTTGTTTGGTATTTGAAAAGGTTGCAGTTATTTCAAGATGTTGCGTCTGGTTCATATTTAAGGTTTGTTTGGTATATAAACCTTTTATTGAAATGGTATAAACATTTCAAACTACTACCAAGTTAAGACTGACAAAAAAAATTATTGCAGTAGTGACTGCTAGAGTTCAGATTATTAGAGTTAAGTTCCTGAGAAAACTGTAATTTTAGGCTTTTTACTGCAGCAGTAAATCTACCCCTGTTAGAATCTTAATGACTTTGTATACATGCAGTCGCTAGCTAGCTGTTAGTAGGCATTTACTGTATTATTTTGCAATTTATTTCTTGCATTCATTTTCCAGCTTGTGTAGATAATAGTTGTAGCAAGAACCCATCGAATAAGGTTCTGGCATCGAAAGTTTTTTGCTAAAACAAAACTGCCTCTTGTAGCTTTTCTTCATAGTAGTTCCATCAACTATAACTAGACTATTTTTTGTTTTCACATACTCTGAGCCCTAGCGATGCCAAGTGTTCATGTCAGTGCCCTTGACAAAAAAAATTGTGAAGTCAAAAAGATTCTTTTTTCAAGGGCATTAGCATGTATGGCTGCTATGCATCAGATGAAAACTTGTAAAGAATTTGCTCAACTGAGTTGAACATTTCTTGTTCTTTTTGCTTTAGAGTTCAAATCAGTTAGAACCATTTGTCAATCTTAAAACAGTTTTAAAAGCTGTCAAGCTGTTTATGTACCAGCCAGAGAAGAATACATCTTCTTTTAGTTCAGTAAAAACTTGCTGGAATGTCAGTCATATAAGTAGGTATTTTTGTTGTAGGAATAGACAGAACTAGTGGCTCAAAGGAGGCTTGCAAACAAGCAAAACTATGACCTATATAAAAACATTCTTGCATCTTTAATGATTGTTTAACATCATTTGATATCAGTCTAAAGACAGCATTAAATAGTTATGAATGTAAATGTTGGTAAAATTGTTTTAAAAATTTAGAACTTCAAGAAAGCAGTTATATTTAGATGTAGTACAATTAACTATAAGTTCAGGAAGAAAAAGAGTTGATTTTGAAACATAGTATCTCAGTATTTCATTCATCAAGTTTTGATGTAAAATATTTAATAACAGAAAATTGTTACATTGAGCATGAATCTAGATTTAAAACAATAGGTTTTATTTAGTTATATGTTGGGTTCTATAACTAAAGTCGTTTATTTATTCAAGTTTCTAGAAACTATAAAATTAATGCATTTCATTGTTAAAACTGTTGATAAATAAAACATTGTAAAATTTCTTTGTGTTCTATCCTCACAAAACACCTATGAAGCATTGAAGCTTGTACTGCATAGGAGTTGATGATTATTTTGGTATAACTTGGACTGTTGGAAGCTAAATTTTGACAGCTGCACACAGTTTAAAATTAACCATTTCTCATTACACTGAGACAAAGCAACATATATAAATAATTAACACTTCTTTTCAAAATTGGTTGACATAATGCATATGGTATCCATGTTTTAAACAGTTTGCTCTAGAACACACATTTTCAAGGCTTCAAAGTTTCCTATACTTAATGCATATGATGATGATGGTTTTCCAGATGATAAAGCTACAATTATGTTCTTAGCCTGCATAGTGGCTGTTTTTAACAGTCTAGTGCCATTGAGTGAGCCGCCTTGAGATTTGAATGTGGGAGTGAAGAAAAAGCCTGGGAATGACATTGACAGATGTGAAGTCGGTGACTGTGGGCGATAGTCAGAAGAGCCTGGTTTTGGGCAGGCTATTTCTCTTCTTCATCTCCTCAGGTCTTTCTTTTGCTTGTGTGTTCAATGTGGTGGATCACTCGGATGAAACTTTGCCTCTCTCCTAAAAAATAGCTGCTGCATGCAATGCGCTATTATGCTCATAAACTTTGACAAAGCTTGACCGGGGCCCAACTCAACTCTTTTTATTTTGGGGGAGGGGGTTTGAGCGAGGTTCAAATTTTGTATAAAAAAAACTCTGCTTCCATTTAAGTCAAAGTTACTTACGATAAGCACTGCTCCAGATTGCGAGATGAAAAAAGACCCTGGCCAAATTTTGGCAACACAAAACAAACCCAGTGTAATTCACAAACTCAAAAATTCCCTACAATCCAAAATTTCAAACCCAAAAAAATCCCACAGGCCCCCCGGTGCCCAGTAATAAAAAAAAGTTTAGTTCGGCCCCTGGGGACTGGGGTCAACTTACTCAATTTAAGGATACCAATCTCACTGTGGTCTCAAACCACTCTTAACCTCCATTAGTGGATAAACAGGGTTTGTACATGGATTACTAAAAATGTCATTTTTGTTGAGAAATGGTCATCAATATTAGTTGATTTTGCTTTTATGTACACTTACACAGGGTAGTCCATTCAGCCCTAAGGCTGGTCTCCATAGGAGCATTTAATTTTCCTAGTCCCCCATGAGTGTTCAGGACTGAAGAGCAGTGGATAGAGGCTGGCAGATAATTTTTTTCTGACATTAAAAGCTTGTTAGTAAATAACTGTCTTTCTTTAATGACACTTGAGTTTACCAGGCTCTTGATTTAACACCAGATTTCTTGTAAGGTTACAACCCCTAAAAATATGGCAGTCAACTTTTTACACGCCACTTAGAGAGCACTGTTAATGCACTGAATTTTAGCAGTCAATTGTTGTCATAAATCAGCTAAGTAACTGGGTAGTGCTATGTACTAGCTGCCATCTATGTGGCAAGAAGATCAACAACTCACACCCAAAAATATTCAGAGTGCTGTCAAATTCCAGTAGATTATTTTATTGGTTTGAAAAGTAGCTTAATTCAGTTAATATATACATACAAAATAATTGTTTTATTAATTAAAATGATGCAATTTTGTTATTTTTGAAAATTGACTGAGTAACCTCCTGATGTTGGGTCTTGTTGTAACTTGAAATTGTCTGTTGACAAACCAAATGGCTTGAGGAACACATTCCCGAGATCCTTCAGCTTGCCTGAGAACAAGCAAGATATATATCAATTGTTAAGGGCCTTGATCCACCAACAAGATGAATACAGCTATCGACAGCTGAATGCCGACAACAACTAAAAGTTGTACTAAGATTACTTTTCATGATGTGGTCGACCACCAAAAACATTTGGTCTGTGGGAGAAGTTGCTGACAACCAAACAAGAAAACTTTACGTCATCAACAACTTTGCAGTTTCCTTTTTTTCAGAAGGGAAACTGATAGTTGTCGACATTGTAAAAATTTTGTGTTCAGTTATCTGTGGGAGAAGTTGCTGACAACTAAACAAGAAAACTTTACGTCATCAACAACTTTGCAGTTTCCTTTTTTCAGAAGGGAAACTGATAGTTGTCCACATTGTAAAAATTTTGTGTTAAGTTATCAACAAACTCTCCCACAGACTATGTTTTTTGGTTGTCAACCCCATGCACATTTAGTTTTCAACAGCAAATAGTTGTTGACAACTAGCTACAAATCATCTAGTCTGTGGAGGCCCTAAGAATCATTGCTAACCCATTCAGTCCCACCAAGTTCAGTTCTTTTTACAACACACAGTAATACAAAAACACTGGAAAACCTCAGGCCTGTCACTTGTGATACAAACCTCACTAAGCTTTCAAGGCCAATTTGTCAAGCCATCAGTCCGACATTTCCCAGTAAAAATCTTGTGTATAAGACAGCATTATGTATAAAAATAGATGTAACTTACTAAGGAATTATTTGGAGGTGTGCTACCAGAAAATGCTACATCTAACTTTTAAAAAAAAGAGAGAGTAAATTAACAACAGTTTAAAAACAGTTACAGAAACCTGTCAAGAACTCGAAAGCAACCCAAAAGTTGTTAGCATTGTTTTTGCACTAAACTCTTGAATTTAACTTGATAACAAAAATTAAAGCATTTTATAATATTAAACTAAAAATTATGCTCTTATTTATTCATCATTTAATATACGACTGCAATTCCAAGCTTCAAACTTACCTATCATTTCCTCCTTCATTTTTTCATGTTTTATTTTAATTTCCTCAGGTAATCTCTGTTGAAAAATGTATTTGGAAGTCAGGGAAAAATATCAAGTTAATGAGTATTACACAATCAGTCAAAAGTTTAATAAAAATATGTATTCCATAGGGATCTATTTTGTCAACTCCAATCTTGACTTTTCATTCAACTTTGAAAATCCAAATAACTATGAAGCTCTAAATTTGAGAGTTGGGTTAATAAAATATGTTGCACAATAAACACAAGGGTCTAATGCAAAATGATGTAGATGACTTTTGATGGAATTGTCATTTCTCCCTACATTATACCTATTATCTCTCCAGGAGAATTTACCATTTCATACAAAGACACATAATTTTGCACTTTACCCTTCAGTTATAATTTAGGTTGACTAAAAATCCTTGTCTGATAAAAATTGATAAGTGTCTGTGAACCTCCCCCCCCCTCTTGGAAAATATAAAATTATGGTAGACAAGAGGAGTCTGAGTTGTTGATCAGATCTAGAGTGAGCTGCCGTTGTGGTGGTGCTGAAAGCACAGGTGAAATATGGTAGGTCCTGGCATGGGGGGGGGAATTCCAAGAATTTTTCATTCCTCATTCTTCAAAACTACCTCAAAACCCTTTTTTTACAACTAAGAACTTGGCTTTGAATGTGTATTAAACAGCTTGCTGTGGCAACATATATATCCATGGCTGGTCAAACAGATTATATTATAAACCACAAAGCTCAAACACAAGCAGGCAACTCTCCTCATTCAACAGGGTTGATTGTTCTTTATCTAGCTTCTGCTATCCTTTCATTCACAGACAAAGCAAACTTGTTTTCTAAAAAACTAATAGGGAGGCCGGGCCCCCCTGGCCCCTCCCTTAACTCTGGTACTTAAGAGTAACCCCCATTAAGTACACCTACCATTAAAGCTTCTCTTGCTACCTGCGATGATCTATCTCTGTCAAACACTTTTTGGTAATCTAACAAGAAAAGACAACCAATCAATGTCATCATAATGAGTAAAATAACCAAAAACTAGTGCAAGAACAAGCTATACAACTTCATTAAACTAACAAAAGAGTGACAATGATATCAGACGTACAGTACAGGCTATCAGCATTTGATTTATTTTACCAGTAACACTTTAAAATGAAAGTTAAACCATTCGAGTTTGAATTACGGCTTGGACCAGGGTAACAATTCGTTGATAGTAAATATAAATATTTTTTATATTAATTACATATATTTAATACTTTTTTGTATAAATTATTTACAAACTTGTGTACTGTTGTTCTTGTTATCAGTGGCACCATACAACTCTTCAACAACCTAGAGCTGTGGAAACCTTTGACATTTAAAATCAATTTTTTGAATGTTAAGTATTACTTAACATTAAGTAGCAAAATGACTCAATAGCTGTTCAATTTTCATTATGAACAGGGTTCATACACCTTCAGAATTTCAAAAGACCAAGGGTTTTCCAGGGCTGTTTTTTTTTTTCTTTTTTTCAGGGCTTTTTCAGTGCTCTTTAAACCCAGAATGGAAATAATAATAATTCACCTGTTTAGACATTGAACCATAGACTCATTTAGCAATACATCAACTGTGAAATGAAAATAATTTTCCAGAGCTTAATAAAATTTTTTCAAGGGCTTTTAAGGGGTTTCCACTGAGGGAATCCAGGGTTGAAAATTTTTCAGGATAAATTTATAGGGCTCATACAAACCCTTATGAAATCTGGTTTGATAAATGATAAAGGCACTGGTGCCAATTCCTCCCTGAAACTTTGAAAACCTTTCCATCAGTTTTAGCCTTTGCTACTTACCTAAGTTGTCTCATACATAATAAGTTCACTTCACAGCCATGTTATGCAAACCTCAAAATCAGGTAAATTCATACCTTCTAAGGCCTCTTCCAGTTTGTCGACATGCTCATAGCACTGTGCTCTCCTTAGTCGAGCCTTTAAATAGTCATCATTGAGATCTAAGGCTGGAGACAAAAACACAAAAGAGAAGCAATCAGGTTATGATACTTGGGATTAACATAGTGTGGTTCCAGAATTAGTTTTCCTTTGCACCCTCACCCCCCCCCCTCCCCCTTGAGCCCCCCTCACCCCAATAAAAAGTAACTTAACTCTGTTGGCCTTGTGATGGCACAAGTTTCATGGAAGTTAAGAGGGAACCCTCCCTTAAAGCATTTGAAAGACCAGATTTGAAATTATTATCAAGTTGAGTTTGGCATTTTTGCTTTGTCAAAATATGCGGAGCTGGAAGAATTATTTTTATTTAACAACAAATGAGACATAAGAAGCTCTCTGGTTTTAACTTCAAACAACGTACATTGTAACAGTCAACAACTATACAAGAAAGAACCTTAGTCTAACATGATGGCATGAAATGGCCATCACAAATAGTAATACATGATCCGTACAATAAAGGAAGAAGAGTTGGCAACTAAAGTCCTAAAGTTATGGGTGTATCTAATTGTCACATCTCATGGAAAGTACAGATATTGTTACAAAAACAAGACCATTTCATAATGTTATAGGTTATATAATTTAAACTGAAAATAACATTCAGTTGGCTGTGGAAGGCTTAGTAATTAGCTTGACTAAAAAATTATTTTGAAACATTAATGATGTTACCAAAACTAAAAGTGTACCTTTTGTACAATCTTCTATTGCCTCCTTGTGTTGGTCCTAAGTATTCAATTTTAAATTAAAACAGTTATATTGTATTAAAATTTTTCTGAATGACTTCCTATCAATTAAAAAAAAAAACAATACTGGTATAGAAAATGGTCACATGATCTCAAAACTTCACATGAGTGATGTTGTAGTATAACTATCAAAATCTAGATAAACATTTGATATTCTCAAAAAAAAATTAAGTCTACCTTCGGTTATCAATTGTACAAATTAAAGTTGCAAAACTTTCCCATCTCGGGTCTTGAATACATAAATTGTCATTAATGCTAATCCAATTAATCTTATAAATATATATAGTGTACTTGGGCAATATTCACATGAACCAGTACAAAGGGCTGCTAGTAACTTCAAAAAATCAATTAGAAAATTTGCAGCCCCTTTACTGTATTGGGATAATAGTTATAAGTCATACTCTTGGTGAATCTTGTACACATTAAACTTTTTTTATTTTACCTCCAGTTAATTACTTTTTACAACTTTAGAAAAATATTACATTAAGGAGAAAAAAAATTGTCATGAAAGCTCATAAACAGTTGAAATCTGAAAACTGTCATTAGAGATTAAAGTGCTTGCTGCTATCCAACCCACATGACAATAAATTATTTTAATTTCAGTAAAAAAATGGGAATTTTTGGGTTTCTTCATCCTAAATAATCCAGACCTCCAGGTTCCATCAAAAAGTTTTTAAATGCTTTAGGTAAAATTCTTGCTGAAGTCACAAAAATCAAGCTTTAAACCTTTTCAGGGACTCTGATATGTTGCCAATATCTCAAAACTAGAAACAATTATAATTATTCTTTATATTCAAAAAGTTCAGTAGTTTCCAGTGTTTCACCAAATGAATTCATTTTGCCAGTACCAAACATTTGTAGTATTGATTACTTTTGTTTGAATTTCGGAGAGAGAGTTTAGGTTGCGATAAACTGGACAGGGATGGAAGGGTTAAGAAGAGGTTCAACATCCACTCAACCAATCATTAATATTTTGGTCATTTAGAAATGACCCCTTTGACTTTCTTTGGTAGCTCAAAAGCAAAGCTTACCAGCTCGGAAATCAGGCTTGTATTTTTTTCTAACCTCACCCTAAAAAGCCTAATAGTCAGCCTTCTACAGCCTTAACCCTTATTCCGCTAAGTTTTTAAAATTCATGGTAATAAAGCTCGATGAAATTGCAAACTTCAGAATTTGTTGAAACAATGGACATTTTCATAATCTACTGGAAAAGACAAAGAAAATGAATGGTCTGTTTGTAGGTTCTCAAGCAGCGTTTTAAAAGTTAGAATTATATTTTCAATTTTTGCTGAAACCATTTTTAACATGGAAAATAACTAAACTTCACTTCTACCATACCCATTCTCTCCAAGGGGTTACAACTTACCATTTTCACCAGGCAAGCTGCCCTGTTTGCATAAAATATGGCTTTCTCTTGCTTGAATTCATTGGGACATTTCCTTACAGCTCTTGTATATAATTCCTTTGCCTCAACATACTCTAAATATTAAACATTATTGAAAAGCCTTCAATCAGTACCTAGCTTTTTAGTATTCTCCCAATGGTTATTAAAAGATAATAGGGATAATGTAGAGAGAATTGAGAACTTCATCAAAAGTCACTTACATCATTTTTGCACTATACTCTTCAATTGTATTTTAATTCTCTGTAAGACAGATATCTCTCTAAGATGGACAGTTGAAGCCAGTTACGAAGATGTCTTTCTTAGATAAGCTTGACTGTATAATTTTATGAGATAAATTTGGAGTGCAAAACTTTTAAGGTAGCCCGGCAACCTACAACATGATTACCTGATTTTTTAAAATATTCATTCCCTTGTTCTTTATATTGTTTTGCCTCTATTTTTCTTTCCTAACAAGAAGAAAAACAAAGATATTAATTAATTTTAGATAAGAATATAATAAATGCTTTTATTTTAAGTAATATAATAATAAGTAGGAAGAATGAATCAATAATGATAAGGAGAAAATGTGGTTTTAATGGTTTTCGAATGCAATTGGTTGTGGGTTCAAAACTGTTTCTAACCATTGAACGAAATTGTAGCTAGTGACCCTTGATTCCAATCTATCAATTGCTTATAAAACGGCCAACTTGTCCACTTTCAACCATTTAGTTCCATCTTATGGGGGGAAGGGCAGGGATGGTTGAAGAAGAGCTTTCTATGCATAATAGCTATTTAAAATAGCTGCAAGATAACATAGTTTACAAAACCCATCTGACTGTGATGTAAAATCCTACTTCGCTTGTTTTCTTCTTTCTCTCTGCAAACACATTGATTACCAAATTTTAAAAATAGATCATAAGAAGTATGTTTCCCTCTTTTTTTTATGTTTAATGGTCTTGTTGCTGAACTGTCACTAGTAAGGAAAACTTGTAAGGGTCTGCATAGGAAATATTTATAATAAATGATTGCATAAATGGTCGAATGACTCAAAGATTTACCTTCAGGATGCCTCCCTTCTCATGACCAGAATCATTAGTTTGATAATAATAATAATAATAATAATAATAATAATAATAATAATAATAATAATACATAAGGGTTTTTTATAAGAACCAGTAAAATTGGCCAAGGCTCATTGTTCTTAATTTTTTGGCAATTTGAGCCTCAAATTGTTCTTATTTTGTTCTTATTTCTATGTACTATAAGGTTTAAATCGAAAAAAAACTGAGTCTATGGTACAGCAATACATGTATTTAAAATTAATTGCTTGCATATTTCCCTATGAAGATACAGTAAGCTGTATGCATGTTGACAACGATTGTAAGGAACAACCTTCAGGGTAGTGTTTAATTTGAAGCAATGATAAAGATAAAAGAAAAAAACTTCTCAATCAAGCCCTGAGCCTCAGCTTGTTCTTAAATTGTTCTTAATATTTGGCCAATCTGAGTCTCATTGTTCTTATAAAAAAAAAGCATGTAACTCTAATATATAGTGAGCCAATCACCTTTTTTGCAACTATGGACTGAATTGTGAAAGCAGCAGCTTGATGAGGTCAGACTGAAAGCATATAGGTGTACTATTACCCTAGACAGGGGAAACTGACATACAGCCACTATAATGACACAACTGCTGCCACATGTACAACCTTGGAGCACAGCTCCACAGCCAGATAGAATTAGCTGGGTGTCAATTTTGTTGGGGGAAGAAAACAAGAGTACCTAGAGAAAAACCCTCTGGGTTAGATTAAAATAGATTAAAATAGACAAATACACAAGTACTAGCCACTTCACCACAGTGACTCCCAAGGTTTCTGAAATCAAAACTAAAAGGTTTATGCACACATCAATGTAAATCCTGCGGGGGGGGGTATACAGGCAAGGGGTGGGGATTTGATGTCAAGTATATGCCCGTGGGTGGAGAATTTGATCACAAACTCAGTCCCGTAGGTCGGGACATTAATTTTTGATTTTTGAAAGCATTTGGGATTCCTGTGTTAGCGGGGTCACTAAGCATCGCCTCATGGTTACGTTTGGAGCATAGAGGAAAGGACAAGGTAAGCATAAAAAACACTGCGTTTAAAGAATTAAAAGGCTACAAATGCAAACAAATGGTGCTTTTTTTTAGACATTTTAAATGTCTTTCTTTTTATTTGTCTAAAAATCTGTACTTTTTGGTTGTTTATATTGCTTTTTAATTGCCTTAGTGTCATGATAATTTTTCCAAAACATTGCCGTTGAGACAAAAGAAACACACCAAAACATATACGAATCAGTTCACTAACTTTCAGCGTTTTTGCAGTTATTAATGTTATAATTCTAAAGAACATGTTTCAGTCATGGGTGTAGACACTTAGATGATAACGACTGTAATAGAAAGTTTAAAAAAAATAATGGTTTCTTTGGCAGTTGAAAGCAATAAGCTGTCCCCTGGGTGGGGTGTTTTGCTTAAATTTGATTAATAATCTGAGCGTTTGAGTTTTTTTTAGGGTTTTTGTTCAAATCCCCCTCCCTTGCCCATATACCCCCCCCTCTCCCCTCGGGACTTACATTGATAGGTGCATTAGAGGTAGACTAAATTGGCCAAAAACATGAAGAAAGTTCTGTGAGGATTGTCAATAAAACCATTCTCACAGATCTTTCTTAACCTGATAAACTAGTTATACTTTATTAATTACTAGATTCATCTTACTGACATGAAAACCAACCTCTTTTTGTTCTGGAGTTAAATCTTCTTCAAATTCTTTAAGCTCAATTTCTTCTTCCCTCTCATCATTTATATGTTCAGTTTCCTTTTCATTCTCAAGTGCATCTCGTAAAGTATCGTTAGCGTCCGTTCGGTTTTCTGGCATTTGAGTGGGTGACTCCATTGCATCATAAAACGTACAATCGTCTTCAAGTTCGCTTTGGCTGTTTCGTTTATCTCGTTCGTTCATTTTACACACCTCTTTTTCAGTTCTTTCATTTTCCGTTATTAATCGCGAATTTTCTTCAATTCGATCATGATCTTTGTCATTTAATTTGGCAACACTCGCATCAGTTTCATTTTCTTCCTCTGCAGACGCCATCTTGAGGAATTACTTGCTAGTGCGTGGCTACAAAGTAATTCGAAAGCAACGTGACGTCGTTGTGAATGAAAGCAAAATAAATCGAATAAAATTTTTTACTTTCTAGCAACCCCTTGCAACTAGATAACACTTTACTGAGGTCTGCTTTGGTTGCAAAATGGATAAGCAGGACTTTTTCGGGAAAGTGAACGCCAATAAAGATCGGACTGTTTTTTCTTTTGCACGCTGGAGGTCTGGGGCGAATCAACGAGCAACCGCTGGACAGCTTTTTCTTGTTTTCTTTTTTCCCCAGTAAATCCTTTTCACACTGATAGAATTTCACAATATTCTTAAAAACGATAGACTTTTGATGACTAACAATTTTGTTTAGCAAAGTAGGATGAACCGGAAAGCAGCGTTGTCAGAGCTATTTTACCATAACAGGTCGGTAAAGCGACCAAATCGCTTCGGTCATTCATGAAATTGTGTGGAGTTGTGTTGAGTGTGGGAATTTCTGTTTCTCGTTTTGAACACGTGCCCTTTATGTTCTTCAAATAGGTTACCAAGTGGAACACCGTTATTTTTGTTGTTTCTCTACACACCAGTGGGCATTTGTTTATTGTTGTTTCGACTGTTCTTTGCCTTGCAACTGCTGATTGTGGTTTCTGTGTTACCCAAATCGTCTCTTCCGCGAAGGTACGTAGATTGCAGGTTCATTGAATAAGTTTTGAACATTTCGAATAGTTTCTCGAAAACTGCTCTGTTAAAAGTCAAAACAATGGCTTTAATTGACAAATCAATTAAGTTATTGTAGTTCCACAAGAATTGGTCTTCTAAAAGCGAATTTCATTGTTTACCTAATTAAAGGATAAATCAATCTTCCACGTTTAGACTCAAAGAAAATAAGTCGAAAAACTCGATACTCCTTAGAGTACTATAGAGCAGTTACAGTAAACAGGCTAAATTTAGACTGGATAATTATGATATTTTCGAAGAAATGAGCCTTTTATTTATAGTATTTGTATACATATTTGTTCTATTAAGCCAACAATTAATTAGTATCTAAATCTAAATATATTTTAGTCGGCAAAGTCCTAAGGGACATCACGCCAACTTAAATAGTTTTAAAAATACAAATGATTTATGCCATAGCATTAAGTTAGTGATGAATTAAAATAATAAAAATGTGTCAACTCTGTACAATTAAGTCACCTATACTACCATTTTCTGTTGTTGTAAATTTATGCTGGTTTTACACATACAGCTCAGAAGGTTTGTCCAATAATTTGTATGCCCAATTTTCACATTCTGTCAAAAGTTTTTCTTCTCCTAGATGAAATAATCATCCATTTTGGAGCTTTGCACATAGCTTTTGAAATAATAAGAGAAAGTTAGACAGTCAAACATTTGGCAAAGGATGCTATCACACTTCATTTGTTCAATGATCTGCATCAATCTCAACAATATGCTCAGAAGTTTGGTATGATTACGAGTGTCTTGTTCATCTCAGATAATTGAACCGAATTCTTGGTATCAGGGTTTGAAAAGGAAAGACCCTAGGTTGTGTAGAGTTTACCATTTCCCACTCACACTGGGACAATTGATTTTTCATTTAGTTTAGGTCATTCATGTCTAAGTTCATCTTTAACTGGAGAGTGCAAAGTTGTCCAAACACTCTTCCTTAGAATTTGTGAGCCTTTTTATGATCTAGATAAGTTTTTTTTCAGTTGTTTTTTTTTTCTTGCATAGTGTATTATTACGAGTGACATGCGCAATATTAGGGATTTTTGTCACACAAGATGGATACGAGAACTACAATGTTGCAAAGCCAGTGGTGAGAAATATTACATTATTTTGTTCATACTATCATAACAGTGACTGGTTTGTATTTGATGTTCAAAGCCAGTGAGATTGTATTTTAAAGAGATATGAAAATAGTATCTTTTTTGGTAGCCAAATAGGCCATATCTCAATTATGCTCCTCTAGCACAGATGATATATTAATCAAGTTGAGGCAAGTGCTCAAAAACACAGCAAAATAAAGTATGACAAATGACATCTAGCCATTCCCTTTGTGTGCAGTAATATGGCCTACTGTCATAATTTATTTTGGCATTGTTGTTAAGTACTGTGCGTTTTTAATGCTTTTGTGTCAGTTTACATAGATAAAACTTATTAACAGTGCAGAAATCTTAGTTGACATTTGTAAAACATTGAAGTTAGCAATAAACAGCAGATATCAATTAACTATATTATTTATCATAATTATTTTATGTGACATGTTAAATATTAGTGCTTCTTGTGCATTAAACACATCAAGGCCATTTTAGGTTGATAATGACATAATGCTATAAAACTGCCATGTTATCATGAAAATTATTTTTTGCAATTCAGGAATGTTACTTATAAATTACAGTAACCCATTAAAGCTGCCTTCTTTATTCAACTAGAACTATAAAAAAGCAAAAGAAAAAATTTTCAAAGCTAAATTGATAACAAAAATTCTCCCCTTTTTAGGTGAAGAAAAAGATCATCTACTTTAAAAATCTTCTGTTTATAATTATTTATAAGTTTTAGACCTGAATGAGGCTACAGTAATAGTATGAAACAGCTTTATATCCTGTATAATAATTATCACTACTAAATTGTATATAACAATGTAAGAGCAAACGCATACCTAGATGCCGCATGGTGATAATCACTAGGTAATATCATAATTTTTTTACTATCTTTTTAATCAAAAATTATAGTTGAATGTTCATTTATATTATTCACTAGAGAGATAATTTAATATTTTTTTTTGTTTTCATGAAACTGCAAGTATATCAAGCATTGCGTTTTCTAAAGAAAACCCAATATTCAATATACTTGCAATTTCATGAAAACAGGAAAGAAACCTTTAATAGTTAAAAGCTAAATCCCATTACATACTAGATTTAAGATTTTTGCTTATGCTATTTTATCAGGTTGTTGTCAGTAACCATGTCACAACTATTGATCATATTGCCATGGAAACAATCATTCCTTCCATCATGGTATGTTAGCCTATTGTGTTATACTTTGTGATTATAACACACCTCACTTCCTACTAAAACTTTTAGTTTAGTATGTTAGTTAGCTTAGCTCATATGGTAAGAAATGCAAATGCAACACAAAAGTGTGAGGTCCTACTTTTTGATTAACTGTCTTGCCAAGGGTTGAACATTTGTGCATTTTTTCTTTGCAATCTTCTATATGAAAATATGTTGATGTCATACAAGCAATAGACTCCAAAACCAAAACAAAGCCCGATCTAGGTGTAGTGATGGTCTAACCCTGGTTACACATTGTGATTCAGGTCAAATTGTAACTGGTCCAATCCTGGTGGCAGAAAGTGATTGGTCCAATCCTGGTCACAGATAGTGATTGGTTGAAACCTGGTCACTTCCTAGTCACAGGTTGTGGTTGGTCCATTCTAGTCCCAGATTGTGATTGGTCCACTCTTGGTCACCGATTGTACTCGGTCTAATTCTGGTCACAGATTGTGATTGGTCACTTCCTAGTCACAGGTTGTAATTGGTCCATTCCTAGTTCCAGATTGTGATTGGTCCACTCCTGGTCACCAATTGTACTTGGTCTAATTCTGGTCACAGATTGTGGTTGTTTCATTCCTGGTCAGAGAAAGTGATTTATCTAATCCTAGTCACAGACTGTGATTGGTCCGTTCCATGACACTGGTAGTGGTTGGTCTAATTCTAGTCACAGATGGTGTTGGGCCAATCCTGGTCACAGATAGTATTTAGTGCATTCCTGGTCACAGATTGTGATTGGTCAAGTCCTGGTAACAGAGTGTGCTTTGTCCTATTCTGGTCACAGATTGTCATTGCTCCATTCCTAGTCACAGGTTGGGATTGGTCCATTCTTAGTCACAGATTGTACTTTGTCTTATTCTGGTCACAGATAATGATTGGTCCAATCCTGGTCGCAGATTGTGATTGGTCACTTCCTAGTCACAGGTTGTTATTGGTCCATTCCTAGTTCCAGATTGTGATTGGTCCACTCCTGGTCACCAATTGTACTTGGTCTAATTCTGGTCACAGATTGTGATTGGTCACTTCCTAGTCACAGGTTGTAATTGGTCCATTCCTAGTTCCAGATTGTGATTGGTCCACTCCTGGTCACCAATTGTACTTGGTCTAATTCTGGTCACAGATTGTGATTGTTTCATTCCTGGTCAGAAAAAGTGATTTATCTAATCCTAGTCACAGACTGTGATTGGTCCGTTCCATGACACTGGTAATGGTTGGTCTAATGCTAGTCACAGGTGGTGTTGGGCCAATCCTGGTCACAGATAGTATTTAGTGCATTCCTGGTCACAGATTGTGATTGGTCAAGTCCTGGT
>JAOBAT010088528.1:0-17983 GCA_026413305.1 Hydrozoanthus tunicans
GCTTCCGTCTCCGTCTCCGCTTCTGCTTCCGTCGTTAGTGTGAGCCAAGCTTAAAAGGATATAGCTGTGAAACCAATTCCAGTTTTTATTTCATGATATTTTGGTGTCCCCACGACGCCATAACCGAGCTGGACAACCGCTGAATGAAGTACAACGAAACTCTCTAGAAAAAATACTTTTGAGAACTCGACAATAAGTTAGTACGGTGTTAATTTGAAACAGCGGGAAACTTGGTTGAATCAGGCCCAATTATGGCCCAATACGTCACATGAAGCAAGCACAGGTGTGATGTGCAAAATTTACAGTGAGGAAACTGCCGGATCAGAAAAAAGGCTGCCACGATTTTAAATAATTTTCACCTTTGCAGTTTGACTTCTTGACTAACAAGATGTATTTCTAAAGATTAAACAGGTATGAGCGGCGGGATATTTAGCAACACCGAGATACGGGAGAGACCCCAGAAAGGGCGGGAGATGTAGGGCAAGGACGCTAGGAAAGGCAGGATTTAAGTGTGTATATATACTTTGTCAAAAAAGTACAAAAATTTAACGAAATTTCTTACAGAAACAAAGAACACAGCGGAAAGAACTTTGCTTGCATTTCTTTTTACAACTACTGTAAATAAGGAATTGATACAAATATTTAGTTCTTAGTGGTTATAAAGTTTTTGCGACATGAAAACTAACGGGGGAGGTTGGACTATTTTTCAGCGAAGATGAGACAGGCCCACAAGCTTTGACCTGGGTTGGGAGAATTACAAGCGTGGTTTTGGAGATCCGTCCGGAAATTTTTGGTTCGATAATGAAAAAATTCATCTGCTCACATCCATTGATAAAACTGAGTTGCGTGTAGACTTACAAGATGGCCTCGGAGCGAGTGCGTTTGCAGAGTTTGTTGTTGGAAGTAAGGCGGACAAGTTTGTACTCTCTGTTGAGTCCTTTTCTAGTGCAAGCACAGCCGGGGACTCGTTTAAAGCTCTTAATGGAATGAGTTTTACCACTAACGATCAGAAAGACGATCTAGGTGGAAATAACTGTGCAGTAAAAAGGGGAGGAGGTTGGCGGTACAAGAGATGCGGTGCCTGCTATCTCAACAGCAACTACTCTGGCATTGGTGAAAACGTTATTAGGTGGGCTACTTTGGAAGGTTGGAACCCAATAAGTGGAACATCTGTGAAAATTCGCCAATCAATAAAGTGACTTAAAGAACAAAAAGGAAAGACTGCTAAAGATTTACCTTACAGCGAAGAAATATTTTGGAGATCTAGATGGATACTAGGATAAAATTGCGGTTTTCCATTGACACCAAAGCGGCTACTGTCAGCATGGTGCTTCTAGATCTTGAACAAAATAATTTAGATTATTTGTTTTGTTTACTAGGAAACAAACATGGCCGCTTCGCTTTTATTTCTTGACGTCTCTAGGGAGTGAAAAGAAAACAAGAATAGCGAGGACAGAGTTTTAAGATCGAACTGGGAATGAAGTTTTTGACGTTACTAGGATTTTCTTGTAATAATTTTAAACCGTATGAACTTTTAAGATTTTGCTAACTACGAGCTTCATATATCATTACGAGAAAAATTGCTCCTCATTTTGCAGTGAAGGGAAGCAATTTTGACAAGATTGTGATTAAATTCCTGATTTTGAACTCTTGCTAATTTACATCATTGCATGTTTCTTTTTCGATGCTCTCCCTCAATTGTTCTTGTTAAGGCACTTGGCAGTTGAATCTAAACTTTACAAAAAAAAAAAACTTTGTGTGCTTAAGAAAGGCAGCGATTCTTTGAGATTAGCTCCATTTTATTTTATCTGGTGTCTTGTTTATCTTAACCAACACAGAGAGCCAACCTTCTTTTAGAAAAGTCAAAGCGAAAAGGGCGAATGCAGATAACTGGGTTCTACCATGTGGCTTGCAAACAAAGAACCTGCAACAAATGGGGACAGCATGGTCCAAAAACAACCAAGTACCCAGGCTCTTTCCTCTCCCTCCTTTCTCTCGGGAGAGGGAAGAGCCTGGGTACGAGGTAGCTCCAACAAAAGATCTGAAAAAAAAACATTCAACAAGTACAAATATGCAACTTACGTTCTTGTTGCCAGCCTAACAGAGACAGATTTGAGCTAAAATTTTGGAATAAATACGTATTTTTCCTTGGAAAGTCTAAACAGAATTTTATAAGAACCGTGAACCAGGGTGAAGGTTAATACAAAACTTTAAAGATAAAGTAAGCCTTTGAACAACACAGCAAAGAAAACTTTTCGCGGTTGCAAACTATGGCGGCAGCTGAAATTCGCTTATACTTGAAAAAAATACTTCTTTTACTCCATAAAAGACAACGGGAGCTTCAAACTTAAAATTTGTTTAAGGCGGCCCTGGCAAGAACAAACGCGAACCCCATGATTACTTTTACATTTTTTTGTAGTGATATTTAGAAGTTCTCTCAAGAGAACTGGGGAAAAACGACCTTCAATATGGGAAAAACAGGCCCCTAGCTGCAAGTCCCGTACTACATAAATCTACGTTTATGAGCGAATCGGCTTATTGCCAACATTGTTTATGATCGACACCATGCATTAAAGAGACATGTAATGCATTTCAAAGTTTTCATATACTTCTTTGTCAGAAATATACTATTTTGACAGGCTTCATGCAACAAATAGTATTACATATGACAGGCGGGATACACTGTATATAGGAAACATGTTTTTGTATAGTGATATTTGGCATGAATACCAACAATGATGTTTTTAAAAGAAAACTACAAACAAATCCTTTTTATGAAGCAAAACAGTGCTGCGTTTAAACTGCCTACGAAATGAAAACAAATCTTACCTCAAGTTAAGAATAGCGGTGAAAAAATTGTGGCCTCGAGATATTACCGTTTGGTGTTTTCAATCGATGACGTCCCTTTGATTACAATCAAGTTTGCATTTTTTTAAAAACCTACTGCCAATCCATAACCTTCCGATGAATCTAGGCCAAAGTTAGGGTGGTGATGTTTCGCAAAGTAGACAAAACTGGCTCAAAGTCGTCCAAGGGTTATGGTTGGCTGCAGATTTTTAAAAAATCCAAATTTGCCTGTAAACAAAGTGACGTTATCAGTTGGAAACATTTTAAAACGTCGATATTTCGAGAACCATAAAAAGTTTTGACCAATTTTTTCACCGCTAAATTTGCTTATTTAACAAGGTCGATATCCATTCAGATAATACAGTTTTTCACTTCATAGGCACTTTAAGCCGTAGCAGATGGTGTGATGAAACAGTCACAGAGCTCCCACATTTCATTGAGCTGAAGGAATTATTAAGACAACGCTGAACTTTGGCGAATTCTTGCTTAACATGGGAAAGTATTTATTCGATTTGTTGTTGACCGCTAATGTTTCAATTGCAGATAATGTTTTCCATTTCAATCATTTTTAAAAACTACCAAAATTAAGTTGATTGAAAAAGTAAATGGTTGACTTAAATTGCTTTATATATTATTCAGTCATCAGTTAATTGGCCTTCATAGGCATCTTTACTCCAAAGTATTAATCTTGTTGAGACCAGTAAAATTGAATCAAAACTTTGAAGAGTTGCAGGTACCGGCTGCCTTTCATTAATTTTGAAAAGCTCATAGATGGCTTGAACGAACCAACGGCAAGTACAAAGTAAAGTTCACAGAGTATTTACAATTAATTCTAAGAAAAGTTTCGTAGCAGCAGTTGGCCCACTGTGATATTGACCGTCTTAAATCTTGTTTTGTTTTTAACATTGTTTTGAAATTCTTTTCTTAGAAGATAGCAGCTGTTACCAAAAACGATTTTGAAATACCTAGCTCAAGCGCTTAAAGATAAAAAACACTCCTTTAAGCCAATCAGGTAAGTTTTGTCTATCTCAAAATCTTTCTGGAATAACACTTGAAGAACTCCACTGAATCTGGTAAGCTTCTTTAGTCGTATTCTGATTGCAGTTTTATCGAAAATTTCCTGTTACCGAAAGCGGAAGGTTTAACTAATTTTTTGTGGCGGCTTGTCAGAGAAGTGTATAACATTGCGTGTCTTCAAGGCGCGTAGGACTATTTTATTCTTTTTTAAGCATTTTCTTTGGTAAAAGTTCTTTTAAGCTTGAATTGATTTCTTCCGACGAAAATATCTTTGGACTAGGACTAGAAAAACTCAGTTTGGCTTAGAACAGGATTAACTTGAAGTTGGAATTGAAGCCAAAATGTTTGGCCGCCAAATCGTACGCTGAATTGTTTTGGTTAACTATGTCGGCCAAAGTTGACGTTTTATTATCAAAAGCGGGGAAAACTACTATAATAATCTATTGACGAAATTCAGAAGAGAGGTAGTGTTATATACGTAGTTATTGATTGTTGTATCATCTAGTGAATGGCCAAAGTATGATTTCATTGAAAAACGAATACTTCGATTTGTTTGAGTTTATCACGACTGACGATGGGTACAAATAATTATCAATGAGCAGGCAAAATAACCTCTTCGATAACAAAGTTCAGGAAGAAGAAAGCGGTTTACATTATTATTTGTATCCTCTTCTAGAAAGGCGAAAAGGTAGAAGATAATTTGACAAGTACTTCATAACATGAAATTCGAATAAAAAGGAAAAAAATTTTAATCAAAAAATAACTTCTCTTATTTTAAAACGAAATTAAAATATATTTTAAAAAGAGTTGCGAAAAAAGCACTTGGCCCTCTAAACTCTTATAAGCTGGTAAAATGCAAATGAGGAAAAAAACTAGGCTGTCATCGATTTGCACTACCTGTAGACACAAGAATCGTGATTATACAGCAACTCTTTTATTTGATTAAAGTGCTTGTGTCAGCAACAAACAAAATACGCCCCACGAAAACAATTATATGAGTGGGGTACGTTGAAATTAGGCAGAAACCTACGAATCTTTAGACGAACAGCTAAAATATCTTTACAAACACTGAAGAAACGCTAAAAGAAAGAAAAGCAACCTTCAGGCAAAACAGACACAGCTGCGACGAAAATGACATCGACTATTGTTTATTCGAAAGTGACAAAAAAAACCACTCCAAAACAAGCTAACGAAACAAAAACAGAAGCTCTTTTTGTCTATTCTATGGTAGGAAAGCAATGGCGACATGCGGTCGTTGCTGAGAAACACTCGCGAACTAACCCCCATGCATGCATGAAAATATTTCTTTCATTTAGTGCAATTAACCTCGAGCTCGTTCATGATTTAAACATTCAAAAGGATACGTCGCTAATGGCGTTAGTTTGATTGTAGACATAGATTATATTTAAATCGCCGCCATTTATGCACAGGTTCTATTTAGTAGATGAAACAAAGAAAGAGAATAACCACGGCTTGGTTACTGACACCTTTAGCGAGTATGGGTGGAATTTTCGAGAAACTAAAAGGAAAAAGACGTAACAGAGGCGTTTAGTAATATATTAAAAGTGGTCTGTAGACCAAAAACACCTGTGGACAGAGAAAGGAAAAGAGTTTTACTCCAAACAAGTCAAAGAATAAAGACCTTGTAGAAAAAAAATAACGTCGTGTTAAACTCAACAGAAAACGAACAAAAACAAAGTATCGTTTAAAGATGGAACAGAAAAAATAATGGTTAGATTCAACTTTAATCAATTGGTTCATTTCGAAACAATTTGTTGTTTTGGCGCGAAGATAAGTGTTTGGTTCCATGTAATATGGTTCCAGTCAAGGAAAGTGATTTCGTGGTGGATAACTCGAAACTTTACAAGGCTTCGTAGTAAACAATTCACTTTTCTATAGAATGAAAGAAAACGCTTCTCAAGTTTGAGTGATCAGAAAAATTTCTGAGTCACTGACGGAAATCGAATCGGCAACCCTCTGATAACCGATCAGATGCTCTACCCATTAAGCTACCGAGACTCACATGGGGAGCCGAGTCACAGGATAAGCTCTTGTCTATTCCCGCTAGACACACGTCTTGCTTATGCTGGCTCGATATGCCCAATAGTCAATGTTATATGGTACTATCAAAAGATTAATGTAGAAGTTTTGAGACCTGGCGTTGTATATATAGAATGAAGGAAACCGCTTCTCAAGTTTGAGTGATCAGAAAAAGTTTTGAGTCACTGACAGGAATCGAACCCGAAACCCTCTGATGTACTTTTCTTTGGACTGTCTCGTTTATAGTTTTTCTCAGTGGTACCAAAGGAGTTGTGTAGCTCCTTCGCATGTTCGAGATCAACTATAGCTTCTAGTGCCCAAAGAATACTTTGCCAGTGGATTATTAAAAAATGATAGTTTTCAAAGCCAAAAATCTTACAGAAGAAGATCGTTTAAAGACGTAGACGGCATCGAATCGAAACTGATTATTTTGTTAATAACTAACTTTCTAATACCGCTATTCAAATCATCTAAAGACTTCAATTTTCATCACCATCTTTTTTTTCTTAGTCCACTTTTCGGACTAGATTTATTTTATAAATAGTTGGAAGTTAGCTCATCGAAAGCAGAAGATCTAGTTCCCAAAGCTGTCGTTTATTTTCCTAACCTTTTCATCGAGTGACAGAAACTGCTCACTCGTTGACGAGGAGAATAAGTTTCAGACAAAAAAAAAACTATTTATTTGAGCTAAAAACCTAATTTTTGATAGTTTCATTGATAAGATGGTTAATGCAACTTTGTTGTTTAACTTCTTCAAAAAGTCCGGCTGGTTCTGAACAAAAGTGCTTTATACTTTGTTTTCAATCTTGGTAAAAAAAAACTTTAATCGGAAGAAAGCAATCCGAACTAAAGAAAAGGAAAACTCATTTGGTTAATACAAATTCAAAAATCGGGTGTGTTAACTTTTAGGTTCCTTCCTTGTATTCATTATGCATGAGTATGACTTTTTTCCCCTCAACTTTCAACAATTTCTCAATTTTTTTTTGTAATGCTTGCTACAAGCACATCTTTTGATAAAACAACATGAGCCCAATGCTTTGTAAAAACTTTATGAAAGTTTTCGAATATTAACCGTTACGCGTTTTGTTTAACAAGTATCCCTTAATTTCCATTATTTTTACGTTACCCCTCTTATTAGTTTACTTTAGGACAAGACTTACTTGCAATTAAAAGCCGCACGGTGACCATTTTTTCCTTGTTAGGCCTAAAGGACTGGACTCGTGTCGACACAAGATAGCGCTTCAGTCAGAACACAGTGCGTTTAAGTCCCATGGAAATTCCGTGTCTGTGTTATACACTGTATAGCGACGGTCATACTGTAAGTTACACCGGTGTAAGAGAAGGAAGCGTACCGCTTATCCTTGGAAATCGCAGACAGTTTTGCGAGGCTTTTTACCACGTGCCTGAGCAGCGTTTTGTTGAATATGAAGGTTACCGATGCCTAGAAGAAGCAAGCTGTGGGATTGTGCAGGTTGCGCAGACTAGCAATACTCGTTTAAAACAACCAAAGTACGTTGTATGCCTTGCAGTATACACTGTTAATGGAAATCAAAAGTATATGGCTCGATACTCGAACTGCCTAGCTGATGAATGTACAAAACACGCAGAAGAGTTTCTGGTCGAGGACGAAAATTTAATCGAAGTAATTAAACAAAACAATGAAGGTAATAGGAGACTCACGCTGTATATTACGTTACAACCGTGCCACAGGTCATGCGAAAACACACCTGAAAAAAGTTGCACTGAGAAGCTGATCGATTGGAGATCTAAAAATAGTTTCAAAAACATTGAGCTAGTTATCAAACCAACATTTATATACAAGGCTTATTGGAACCCGAAGAAGAAGTATGTGCCTGAAGCGAAAAAAGGAATCGAGTTTCTTATCAAAGATGGAATTAGCATCATTTCAATGGATAAAAACGACTGGAAGTTTTTAGTTCAACAGAGTGAACTCGACCCCGGTAATCTACTGTCTGAATACAGGGAGGGGCAAGCGCGATACAACCTCGACAAGTTCATAAAGAAGTTTCTTCAAGAGTTAGCCTTGCCTATCCAGTTGGATCTGCTGTCTCTTACATCTTAGTAAAATTGTATGCACCGAATACCCTTATTTTTACGGTGGAATCTCGTTAACGTGCGGTGGAATTTTCTCTGGGATGACGTCATAGCTCATGACAAAAATGTGGGGGAATAATTTTCTTTACTGTTATGAAAATGCTGTTAACGGTCGTTTTCTAAAACGGCGCCAACTGCATTGATTATGCAAAAAAGCAGGCTAGAACCAGTTTTGATATGATATCATGTTTCTATTCTTATCTCGGGTAAGACACTATAAAGCTGGCGAGGCCAAGCCGTATTGTCATTTCGGCAATGAGAGCCAAGCAAACTTCACAAAGAAAAGAGAAGACTTGTGATAATTACTCACGTTCAAACCAATAAAAAGATAGAAAGCGTCTGATATCGTGCCATTTTGTTGTTAACCGTAGAAGAATGAGGAGCTATTTAACATTTCTCAGGTTGTTTGCAAACATGCAACTTCAACTATCATCCTTACCTCCTTTCAAAACAAATGGTTCCCTCTCGTTTCTTTTTTGTGTCCATGGTGAGATTGTAAAAGAAAGAGGAATGAACTGGGGACGAATGATGTACTTTCTTCGCTTTTCAGAGGAACTTCAGTTATCCAATGATGACTGGGATGAATTGTTTGAGTTTCTGATGAATAGGCATCTAAACTTTTTCCAAAGTACTCGCTTACTGCTAGCTCGGTTGTTAATAACGGCATGGTCAAACAACAACCTCGCACCAAGGCTCTTCCCTCTCCCTCCTTACTCTCGGGAGAGGGAAGAGCCTGGGTACGAGATAGCTCCAACAAAAGATCTGAAAAACAATATTCAAAAAATACAAATATGCAACTTACGTTCTTGTTGCCAGCCTAACAGAGACAGATTTGAGCTAAAATTTTGGAATTAATACGTATTTTTCCTTGGAAAGTCTAAACAGAATTTTATAAGAACCGTGAACAAGGGTGATATAGTTAATACAAAACTTTAAAGACAAAGTAAGCCTTTGAGCGACACAGCAGAGAAAACTTTTCGCGATTGCAAACTATGGCGTCAGCTAAAAATTCGCTTATACTTGAAAAAAATATTTCTTTTACTCCATAAAAGACAACGGGAGCTTCAAACTTAAAATTTGTTTAAGGTGGCCCAGGCAAGAACCAACGTGAACCCCATGATTACTTTTACACTTTTTTGTAGTGATATTTAGAAGTTCTCTCAAGAGAACTGGGGAAAAACGATCTTCAATATGGGAAAAACAGGCCCCTAGCTGCAAGTCCCGCACTACATAAATCTACGTTTATGAGCGAATCGGCTTATTGCCAACATTGTTTATGATCGACACCATGCATTAAAGAGACATGTAATGCATTTCAAAGTTTTCATATACTTCTTTGTCAGAAATATACTATTTTGACAGGTGTCAATATTATTTACATTTGAAAGGCGGGAAACACTGTGTATAGGAAACAACATGTTTTGTATAGTGATATTTGTCATGAACACCAATAATGATGTTTTTAAAAGAAAACTACAAACAAATCCTTTTTATGAAGAAAAAACAGTGCTGCATCTAAAATGCCTATGAAATGAAAACAAATCTTACCTCAAGTTAAGAATAGCGGTGAAAAAATTGTGATCTCGAGATATTACCGTTTGGTGTTCTCAATCGATGACGTCCCTTTATTTACAATCAAGTTTGCATTTTTCTAAAAACCTATACTGCCAATCCATAACCTTCCGATGAATCTAGACCAAAGTTAGGGTGGTGATGTTTCGCAAGGTACACAGAAATGGCTCAAGATCATCCAAGGGTTATGTTTGGCTGCAGATTTTTAAAAAACCCAAGTTTGCTTGTAAACAAAGTGACGTCATCTGTTGAAAACATTTTAAAACGCCAATATTTCGAGAACCATAAATAATTTTGACTAATTTCTTCACCGCTAAATTTGCTCATTTAGCAAGGTCTATATCCACTGAGATAATAGAACTTTTCACTTCATAGGCACTTTAAGCCGCAGCAGATGGTGTGACGAAAGAGTCACAGAGCTCCCCCATTGTTTTCATTGAGCTGAAGGAACTTTTAAGACAACGCTGAACTTTGGCGAATTCTTGTTTAAAATGGGAAAGAAGTTATTCGATTCGTTGTTGACCGCCAATGTTTCAGTTGCAGATGTTTTCCATTTCAGTTATTTTCAAAAATCACCAAAATTAAGTTGAATGAAAAAGTAAATGGTTGACAGAAAATAGCTCTATTATTCAGTCAGCATTTAATTCACGGTCTTCATGGGCATCTTTGCTCCAAAGTTTTAATCTTGTTGAGACCATTAAAATTGAATCAAAACTTTGAAGAGTTGCAGATACCGGCTGCCTTGCCTAAATTTTGAAAAGCTCATAGATGGCTTAACGAGACAAACGGCAAGTGTAAGAAGTCAAGTTCACAGAGTATTTACAATTGATTCTAAGAAAAGTTTCGTAGCAGCAGTTGGCCCACTGTGTATTGACCGTCTTTAATCTTGTTTTGTTTTTAACATTGTTTTGAAATTCTTTTCTTAGAAGATAGCAGCGGTTACCAAAAACGATTTTGAAATACCTAGCTCAAGCGCTTAAAGATAAACAACACTCCTCTAAGCCAATCAAATTGCATGATTTTATTCAACTGTATTGCATGCAAAAAAATATATGTGCTTGATATTCAACTGCACTGAGCAAAATCGACATATAAATAGACAAGTTTTGTCTATCTCAAATCTTTCTAGAATAACACTTGAAGAACTCCACTGAATCTGGTAAGCTTCTTTAGTTGTATTCTGCTTGCAGTTTTATCGAAAATTTCCTGTTACCGAAAGTGGAAGGTTAAGTGGTTGTTATGATATAGAACACATAATTAACCACGTTTAACAAGTCGACCCGAACGGCCACTGAGAAAAACCCCACTTGAGTATGAAGCAAGTCTGATTAACCATTAGGTTCACCGAGAAGCAGGTACAAGCATGCGCATTATAGCTATGTTATGTGGGGAAAGATTAAGAAGGCGATCATGTACAATAACCTAACTACATTAAGATTTTGAATCTCCGTTTTAATAG
Organism: Hydrozoanthus tunicans; assembly: GCA_026413305.1. Lineage (NCBI taxonomy): Eukaryota > Metazoa > Cnidaria > Anthozoa > Zoantharia > Hydrozoanthidae > Hydrozoanthus > Hydrozoanthus tunicans. The sequence continues at coordinate 11,051 of JAOBAT010088528.1, forward strand.
TGGCGTTACCCGAAATCCCGTTTATCGAAAAATCATTATAGTCAAAAGACATACATTTGTCCGGTTCTAACACAACGTTCTAGGGTTAATAACAACCTGGGTCAGGTTCCTCAAAACCCGATTAGTGCTAACCCAGGGTTGATTGCCATGACAACCAATAGCTTTTGCTAGGAGTTAACCCTGGGTTAAGTTCAGTTCAGACTGGGTTCATTTGTCAGGGATTTTGGATAACATTTGTATTTCTTTCTGGAATTTTGCATCGGGTGAATAGTTCATCTATGTGAATCATTTTCATGGGCGATATATCTGGAACACATTTCACCTTTAATTAGAGCTCAGGGCTTTTCGATAACTTTGTTCAAATTTATGCCGCATCAGCCAATCCGCCATCTCTGTTGGAATAACTGACGAGGTAAAGATAAACTGCTTAGCATCCCAACCAACTGAGTATCGCGTCTTTGGCGAACGTGACGTCAGTGAATCGACCACGGCATCAACAACCTTGTGAGTGTGAGGACTTGCGATGTTTTGAACGTGCCAGTTGTATATTTTGACTCCTAAGGTAGTAAATCAATATGATGGATAATCATGTTTATATTTTGTTATTGTTGTATTTTACACTACTATTGTGATTTTTTGGGAGCGGGGAGACAGCCCTGGGTATTCCAGCAAATATATATCTCAAGATATATATGCAAGAGATCTTATCCATAAATGACGGCGATTTCTTTTGATTTGTCTGCATTCAAATTAGCCTCGACACGTACAGCCTCCCTTTTGAATTAAGCTTTCCAAAGAAACTATTGATTCACAAGTTGGAAGCTCAGAAAAAATTCTGAGTCACTGACAGGAATCAAACCCGCAACCCTCTTGCCTATTCCTGCTTGATGGTCTGATAATAGATGCAAGTATTAACATACTATTGGACATATCGAGCGAGCAGTTTGCGAGACGTATGTCAAGCGGGAATAGACAAGAAGTTAACCAGTGACTCGGCTCCCCATGTGAGTCTCTGTAGCTCAGTTGGTAGAGCATCTGACCGGTAATCAGAGGGTTGCGAATTCGATTCCGTCAGTGACTCAGAATTTTTTCTGAGCTTTCAACTTAAGAATCAATAATTTCTTCTTCAACTATATACAGTGCTCGTTCTCTTTTCTCAAAGCAAAATTTAAGAACTTTTTTAGGACTTTTTAAGGTACGAAAGATTATTGGTTTTTGAGGACCTAAGCCATGGGACATCAACCACCAGAACTGACCTAAAACATGACTTTTTACAATATTGTGGCAAAGACTGCACGAAGGGCTGTACGGATCTCCAGGTACTGCTTGAAGCCACCCAGTAAACTCTGCCCTTTCGAGCCAAGATTCTTGGAAAATGTATTTCCCGGGCATTGTTGAGATTTATCGAATCATAACAAAGAAAACGCAAAAATTTAAGGACTTTTCAAGGACCATGACTGATTTTTGTAAAATTTAAGGACTTTTGAGGCCTCAAATTTTGAAAAGTGAAAATTAAGGACTTTTAAAGTTTTTAAGGACCCGGACGAACCCTGCATATATCCAAGATTTACTCTACCATTAATTTCCAAAGAAATGTTACCCAAATAATTTGATAATAATTTGAATGCAGACAAAATAATTCTAGAACCACCGCCCTTTAATTCCCTCCAGTTGGCTTGGGGGTGGAGGCGGTATCTTTTCAGTATGATAATTCGTGATTCCCAGATAATTTTCGACCAATGTTTCATGATTCATTATAGAATTTCTTTATGATTCATTTGTTTTTTGTCCATGATTTATGATTCACAGCCTGCGAGATGATGTGATTCAGTATTTCTTCACTTTTTTAGCCGTGATTCATGATTCAAGATTGATTCAAGATTCCGCTTCCACCCCCGAAGTTGATTCCATAGCACAATGACAATAATGCCAACCTCGTTCCAAGGATCTGGAGAAAGAGACCTGGAAACAAGATTGGCACAAGGTCTCCTTAAACCACATTTTTTTGTGCAAGGGTTGGTTGATGCATGGATGCGTTTGAAGAGGGGGGGGGGGACTGGAGAGAGCAGTGAACCTTGTGAAAGTAGTAATAAAATAGTTATTGGGACGAAGAATTTTGTCCTATTGTCATGGCCTGTGTAAGAGTGATGTCAACCACCTCATTTCAGGCAGGCGTTCCTGGCAGATAGCAAGAATCGGATTTACGTCGGATTATCGCCGGTTACGAGTCATTTCACAAGTTACTCCTAATAATCAATATAACTAGATAACTATATGATATAGTGAAATAAAGTGATTTTAATTAATGTAAAATATCTTATGGCGTCAATATCTTCAATATTTTGTAAACAAAGCGACGAGAAACAATGCATACCAACCGGACCGGTTATAAGAGAACTTATTGAAGAGATCGAATGATACTCCGAGCATTCTTCTATCAATGGATATTCCTAGTTTTAATCGATAAAGAAAATTACAGTCACTTCATTCTGAGTCTCATGCAGTCCTCGACTGCCTATTTTTCAATTTGCCGTCGTTTTCTGTGTATTTGAGCGAGTGAGTGAGCGAGAAACAAAAACCTTAGATCCACTCACGTTTCTGAAGATACTCCTCTCCATAATCACTCTTCAACTCCTCGCTCAGTTTGCTCCACAGACCTTTAAACTGTTTAGTGTGGAGGTCAGAAGCTGTCAGGCCTGTTTTGTAAGCGCCGGGCTCAAGGATCGACACAGTTACACCGAACGGACTCATTTCTCGTCTCAAAGCATCGGAGAACGCTTCCACGCCATACTTGCTGATAGAATATGCAGCGAACGTATTCGGAGTTCCTCTACCTATTGATTTAGACAACCAATTTCCTAAAGTGCCTTTTACAACAAATGCTTTGTTAATTCATGGGACAAACATTGCTAAATGCGGCATAGTGGTGAAAAAACTTTGTCGAAATCTGTTATGGTTCTCGAGGTATAAAGATTTAATCTTTCCAAACGATGACATCACTACATGTACAGGCAAATTTTCATGACTTTTCAATCCTTTGCCAATCGATTACCTTTGTATGAATTTGAGCCAAACACGTATCTTGATGTCTTCCTCAAAATAGTAACAATTTTTTCATTGTCATGGCCAAAAACTTAATTCAAAGCCCCATTGGTGAAATAAAAAATTTCTGCAATTCGAAGAGCTTTCGCAAAGGCAATTCAGCTAACAAAAATTATGTTGTAAAATGATGCACAACAATTGATTTGACGAAAAAAAAACTCATTAATTCGGAAACTCTCATTTGAACACTAAAACTCAGTTCGTGGCCATGACAACGAAAACTAATAACTGCTCTGAAGAAAAACCTCGAGATAAATCATCAGTCCAAGTTTGGCTTAAATTCATCCAAAGTTTATGGATTTAATTTGCAACAGATTTTATAAAAAAATTGAAAATTCGCCTTTAAATGCAATGACGTTATAAATTGAAAAAACATTAAAATCTTGCGAACCATAAAAGGATTCCACAATTTTTTTCGCCGGACCATCATGCCTCATTTAGCAAAGTTTATCCACTGAGACAACAAAATATTTCATGTCATAAACATTTTAACTTTAAAAAACTCCTCGCTAAAACCATGTATGGTGAAAAGCATTTTTATTACCATGCATGGTTTCACGAAGTTTTTGATGCGCGCGAAGTACAGCGATTTTTTCTCGCACCATTTTCACGCATCCTTAACTTCGACAAAATATATCAAAACTTGGACTGGAAACGCTTAGTACGCGAACATCTGAAGTCTTAAATTGGAAGAGCATACATCCAGGTAAAACCACTATTGTAAAAGGTTTAAAATCAATATCTCTGATTTTTTAGAAAGGCTGTAGGGTGAAATGGAAAGCTATTTTACCAAGAGATCGTTTTTACATTTTTGGAGTTTAAAATGTTTACAGTTAAAGACACTATACGTATTAATTGGCGGCAGTTTAAGTATGTTCTTTTGTCTACATTCAAATAAGCCCTCTTAGCAACATTTTGAACACGCCACTGCGCCACAAACATAGAAAACTTACGGTAGTTTTAATAATTAAACAAATTTTAAAAAGCCCAGCTTTTTCCCCAAAAAATTCGTTTTGAAGGTAATTTGTTGAAAGTGAGCACTGATAAATCTTACCAAACATGCTGGCAAAGTTTGTCACGCGTCCTTTCGCTTTTTTAAGAAGTGGAAGAAATGTTTTGGTCACTTCAATTAAGCCCCAAAGATTGACGTCCGCACAACGCTTGAAATTGTCCAGCGGTAGCCACTCTATCGGTCCAACTCCTACCATCATGACTCCAGCATTGTTTACCAGACCCCAAAGGCCTTTGAATGATATATAAAAACCGTTAGCTATCATTTTTTCAACCCGTTACTGGTTAGAGAACTGATTAGTTCAAAAGAACGAGTTTATTAAGTTTCCAGAAATTGGTATGGTAAGGAAGTTATTAAGTAATAAATAGTTTGTGTAAGAAAAAGATAACCTCCAATTGTTTACAGTTTTTCACTTTTCCCAAACCAGAATCTTTAAATTTTCATACTAAGAATACACAAACCTTTATAAAACATAGTTTTAATCTAAAAATCTGTAAAACTCTATTTTAAAGCAACGTCTCATCTGTGCTATAATAATTTAGCCAATACAACTTCAAAACTGTTTCAAACTAAAGCAAAAAAAAAAGTTTTCACTTTCAATGTTTCCCTACATAGAATTTTCCTTAAATGTAAAAACAGAAATGTTTTAACTAAAAAGACTTGGAATCAAATAAATAAGCTTACTTACGAAGATATGGTCCATTTTCAAACTTTAGCCAATATCAGTGATCAAAAGTTTAAAAATATCCCAAACTGCACCTCGCGCGTGGTGATTAAAGCTGGTGTGTGAACAAGTTTTGAAAATGGCCGAATTGAGTTTTATGGGTTATTAGAGGAAGTGTTAGTTTCCTTGAAGGACAATGCTAATCTGAAAAACACTAAGGTTGCCTAACACTTTTACTTGTTATGCAATTTCCCTATAACAATTGTGCTAGTTAGTGAAAGGTAAAACTTTGTCTCAAGTGTTATTTACAGGATATTAACATCGCCTTCGGCGAATAATATTGTTTTATATTCTGCAGCCGAGTGTGATAACTTGGTACGATGAATAAAATGATTCGTTCTATCAGCGTTTTTGGCGGATTAATCGAGACACAGCTTATGCAGATACTCAAATGGTTATCAGAGAAAAAAAAAAACAACCATTGTCAAAGATTTGTGCAAAATATCGTATTTGTTTGTTGTCATTAATTTGCTCAGTCGGACGTATCGCGTCTGAAACATCTTCACCCACCCGGAGTTTTATCTTTTACTATAATTAGAACAATAACAATGCATTTTGCTTTTAAAAAGTGTTATTCAATCTTTGTGCTTTTCTGAATAGCGTTTTCCTTCAAGGTGTTTAAACCTTTTTTCCTAAAGTTCTACCACAACCGCGACCGTTTTGAAATTTGTTCACACGTTAGCTATATTCACCAGTGAGCGAGGTGATTAAAGCCCGATAATACGTCGAGAGCAGTGGAAATTCTATTTAGTTACCTGAGTAATTTTACTTATCACCAGATAATCACATCACCTCCGGTGAATAATGGTTAAATTTTTTGTAATTGAGTACGATAGTTTGGTAAGAAGTATAAAATGTTTCGTGCTTTCATCGTATTTGACCACTTAATCGGATTAGCTTTGGCCATGCAAAACAGAAATAATTCAGTTCCGTGCGACCACGGCGCGATATACCGTTTAAACTAGGCCTTACTTGTGTCTGCTGACATAAATTCATTGTATAACACTTTGTTACACACTAGATTAAAATGGTTATGAGAGCCACACACAGTAGATATCAGTTGCAAATACCACAATATATAAACTTGAGAGTAGAACTTGTAAATAATTTTAAAGCAAAGCTACTGAATGGAAGCAAGTTGCACATCCAGATGGAATTTATCAAATATGCAGCGGCGTGTGGTATGTTATTTTTAACATAGACGGCTCGAATTAAAGTAGGTTATTTCTAACGTGTTTCGAAAATTTAATCGACCAAAGACTCACCAGTACTTATGCTTTTATTTTGCCTCTTTCAGTTTTTAATAGACCAATCGATCTAATTCGCATATGAGAAAATGCAAACTGCTTGTGTTAGAATAGACTTATAAAATACTTAAATCGATCTGTATTCATCTAAGTCACAAAGACGCAAACCTGTTTCAGCAGGAATTTCTCTCTTCACCTTCTCAAAAGATTCCTTGATCGTTTCAGATTTTGTCACATCCATGTGAAGTGTTTTCACCTTATCGCTACAGACAGCTTTCAAGCTTTCTTCTCCTCCAGGAGTTAAACAAGTGGCAAATATATGAAACCCCATGCGGTCCATTCGAATTGCTGTCTCTCGACCGAATCCCGAATCACAACCAGTAATGAGAACATATCGCTTGTCATAGTTGTCTATTTTCCCCCTGGGAAGAAATTGTTTCATTACCCATAGTGATACGAATAAAACGATCGAGTAGAACAAGAACTGGAAGAAATACAAAGCGATTTGGAAAAGCAACGCGATCATGTTGAACGACATGAAACTCAAGCGATGTCACCTCTCGATTCACTGACTGAACACGGACAATCGTATTTGTTTATATCAACTTGTCCATTAAATAGAGCCTGCGCAAAGCCGACTCTCTGATCGCCCATGGTACCTCGCCTTTTTCATGCAGTCCTAACTACGGAATGGTAGTTTTTATGTCCTATTTTCATTTTAGTTTGTGAGTTCTGAACATCGACGTCGGTTTTGCTCGGCCTTGAAGGGGAGCCAATATTTGGCGGTTCAAAGGAGTTCAGGGAGCCAATATTTGGCGGTTCAAAGGAGTTCAGGGAGCCAATATTTG
>JAOBAT010088539.1:0-17982 GCA_026413305.1 Hydrozoanthus tunicans
GTAGTAGTAGTAGTAGTAGTAGTAGTAGTAGTAGTAGTAGTAGTAGTAGTAGTAGTAGTAGTAGTAGTAGCAGTAGTCGAAGTAGTACTAGTAGTAGTAGTAAAGAAACTACTATACATATTGTTGCTATGGTTACTAAATTACTTTTATTTGTTATTATCATTGTTATTAATTTAGTGATTTTGTAGTTAGGTTTTAATTATTATAATAAAGCTATTTTTATTATTGTTATGAATTTTTTTTATTGCCCTATTTATTAGTTTTAACATTATTTTAAGATTATTGAAGGCTTTTTTTGCCAAAAATCTTATCTTATGTGGTCACGGTGAATGTTACACTTATAGCAAACCTCGAGCTTGAGTTGCAGTCAAACGAAAATCAGAAAACTTGATTTAGATTGTCAAGCAGGGTTGAGAACCTCAACAAGTGAGGGCAAAATTTGAAGACAAGAAAATCAAACGTTGAGCAAGAACAACACAGATTATTTATACCTTGAGTTTTTTATTTTTGATGTTATTTCGAAGAAAAGCATGCGGAGATTACCCAAAATAAACTCGATTTTATTCAAGCCGGGTCACACAATCAAGTTGGTTTGATTATCAAACTAAAGTGCGACATATTTTCAAAAATGTGAGAACAAGCACTGTGTAACTAACCTATTCCACTTGTCAGTCACGTGATCTGAATTCTGTAAAGAAAGATGGCGGCGAACAGTGGTGCTGAGGTTATTTTGAAAAAAATTGCGTTATTTGCTTCGTCTTTCAGGAAATGATACCAAAGAACGCTTTAAAGGCTGTAGAAATGGACAAGCATAACATCTCAACCGTTTCATTGATTTTTTACTCTTCAAATGTTTTGCCTTTTGCAACTTTTTGTCCCACGGAAAACTTAAAGTAAAATCATTTGTTGCCAAGAACGTTAAAGAAAACTTAGAAAAAATGGCCCTTTATGTACCATATTATATAACGTCTCTCGACCCAATTCAGAACCACGTGACATACTGTGACGTAAGAGTGGATTAGGTCCCTTGCAATGCGGATATCGTTATCACGTTCAAGAATAAAAGGTCACTCGATCCTAATCAAACGCCGAAGGTTCTCGGCCCAGTTGTTCAAATAATAAGAATAAGAATAAGAATAATAATAATATTAACGTAATGACAACTCCCCCAAGGGGCTTTTCAGTGTCATAGTTAAAATTCCGAACAAACACGACCACAGTTAAAAATCCCAACTGGTTGGAGGCAGACCAGTTGGCTATTTACAAGCATGGTGGATTTGACTCTTGGATCACGGAAGCCAAATCCTGTCAGTCATCAGAGTGGGATTTGAACCCGGGACAAGATAAGCCGCTAACTTGCCGCTATTTTTATGATTTTCAGGAATTGATATGACTGAGCAAATTTTCCTGCATCCGTCCCTTGCCTTGCAAAGAGTGGTTACTCCTAGTGTTGTTGGTAAACTCGTGTCAAACTGTTGCATCAAATCATCATGTAGTCATATAGTTGGATTGAAGAGGTGGGTTAATCCAGCTATCAGAAACGTGGCCTTCCACAAAACTCTAGTCTTATGGCAAAAACCTTCAGTTTTCTCCTGAAAGCATAGAAAACAAGCTTTACAAAAACAACGAAAGAATAAAAGTGCCAGCTAGGAATATAGAAAAAAAATCGATGAATCTTCTTTCTACTTTAAAGTCATCGTGCAGAATATGAATGCCAAAACATTTGCAAAAATCGATAATTAACACGAAAACTTTATGTAAAAACCTGACGAACTTTGGTGATGGCCAGTTAAGATATTGTACGCAAGCCCTCATTTTTTCTTTACAACAATCTTTTTGACATTCATATTTCATCTTTCTGTTGTTAAATTTTTAACTAATGAAACACCAGGATTACTCCTTTTACTAAAAAATCGTAAAGCACGCATTATTGAAGATACCAGTTTTTATCTTTTATTGCTGTTGCCATGGTTACTGACGTGAGTTATGGACAAAGTTCCCCGACCCCCTGAATGTCGGTTAAATGACATTTTGTATGAACTTGCTCCCCAACATAGTTATATATTAGTTAGTCTCTGTAAAAGTTAGTGATTTTGCATAACTATTTATCTTCCCCACCTTATCATATATCAACGTACCCTAAACTTATCAGATATACATAATGACTCCAAAGCATCCTTCGAACTAGTACCAACGAAGTTTTGCTCAGTCATTGTTATGAAAGAGTCGACTGTTTTTTAATTAGTTGTTTGAAATAAATTAAAGATTCCTTTGTTTAAAGTCCTTGAGGTGTTTAGAATTGAAAAGGTCTGTTTGAAAACATTATGTCATATTGGTCTAAGTTAGAATTTAACAAAAACTGTGAAAGCTAGGGTCTATCATATACTTCACACTTTAGGCTGTTTTCTCAGATGACCTTTTAAAAAGTCTCGTAACAAAACAAACACTTACCTTGCTGACAACATTTGGGCTATACATGCTACAGGAGACAAGTTTGCGAATCCCCTCTAAAATTAACCAAAAGGTGAAGTAGAGTTCCAAAATTTCTGTATTTTTCTTACCAGGCTTAAAATATTTTGTAGGACACAGGCAAAATTATTCATTTTGGTTTGTGCTTTTCAGTGATCATTATCTAACTGAGAGGGGAAGCATTCCCAAAAGTGTTTAGGCCTGAATATCAATGGCACAATTAACCAAGACTAATATTAAGTAGAATATTTTGATGTATGAACTGAAACTGCAGAATAAAACATGCTTGGACATCCCTTGAAATTTTTTTTCTCTGAAAACCCCTAAAAATACAAAATTGCTGGTTTTTACATAGCTAGAGCCCATACGTTTTGTGCAACAAGCTTGTAAGAACTTCAATAACATCTTTTAACTCTAATTTTCTCTTAACCCTACAAATGTCTCATTTTGTATGTGTTATGTAGGGAGAAGTTAGATGTTGATAACTAACTGGGACTGAAAGGCCTAGGGTTAAAACTACTATAATCTATAGGACTATGCTAACACATGCACCATGATCAACATACATAACCTTCTACTTCAAATCTTATCAAATCAAAAGTACAAGCATGTTTCTTGGTTACCATGGACGACAACCCAACAACAATATGTCTCAATTTCTTACATAAAGAAATTTATTTTCCAGTTTTAAATCTAAAAAGTTATTTTTTGAGAGGGCATATATATTCAAGAAATTAAATTCTGCAGGGGGGGAAGGTGGTGAGGGGTACTTCAGGGCAAAATGGATAGGGATGCCTGTAGGTATATATAAAAAATTTGCCCTAAAAATACCAAGGTGTGAAAAAATTTTTAAGGTTAATATTGTCAGTCTGGAATTTTTTAGGGAGTAATATTGGAAATCCTGTATTAAAGCAAGGGCCAGTTTTTTTTTAGGATTGAAAAACATGAAGCTATAGACTGCTTGCTGTCCCATTTTTACCAAATGCTTGAACTGAACAAGAAACTAAGGCAAAAGTCCTTTGGCAAACGTCATGGTTTTGTTCACTGCATATTATGTTCAGTGCAACATGAGAAGACTTAGACAGTACCGACATGCCAGCTATTTATAGAAAAAAGTCAGTTTTTGATTGGTATTTCTTAGGGTAATTTTTAAACCAAAGGTTTTTTTACAGTGGAAAATTGTTACACTGTGGTATTCTTTTAGGGTCTTTTGGGGACTTTTCTTTTTAGGGGGTCATCCCTACCCTTTTAACCCTGAAGTACCCTCCCCCCTGGGAGTTTGGACCCCCAACAGGCCCATCAGAATGAAACTGGTATTGGGGGTAGGGGGGTAGCATAGCATAGAAATGCAGTCAGTGTTAACATAAAAAATGTTCTAAATATAAAAAAAACTAAGCCCCATCATCTCCCTGCCCCCTCTGCTTCTGATGGCCCAGTCTAAATAATGACAAGCCTCTCTGTGGCTAACATAACAATAGAGGCAGTACCCTCCCCCTTCCCCTGAGAATTTGTGTCACTTTGACAGTTTCTTTAGTATTTATCTTTTTACAAACTTATTTTAGTTTTTCGTAGCCTTTTTTCGAAGTTGTGACTCTAAACAAAACTCTCAGCAAAATTCTTTTTAGAGCCCTGCGGTATTCACCATTCATAAAGCAGTACAGCAGTGGGTTACAAGCAGATGACGAAAGGGCGATAGTTCGCCCAATGTTGTAGGCTTTCCCAAAATTCTCGGCTGGATGTGTCAAACGTCTGTAGAACAAATAGGCCCAACACACGGAGAACACAAATACAACCAACAAGATTGTATTTGCAAGACGACGTTGCTTTCCGTTTGAAGCTTGCTGTACGGCAAATTTATTTCTTTCCTCATTTCTGTCTGCTTCTTGTATCTTGCCATCACGGCCGTGCTTCCGTACCCTGACGTATATCACGACGTAAGAGACAATAATAACTAGATAACACACTCCAAATACTGCCACAGTCATATACGAGGTGATTTTCTTGTTCATCTCCATCCGCAAAGCGCTATATACAAACGCCAAAGTCCACACAATGAATATCGCGGTATACTTTCCCTTTGTCATTGTGTTCTTGTATTCACACGCTCGAGCCACAAACAAACATCGATCAAGGCTAATTGACGCAAGCATAAGTATCGAGATTGAACACGCGAAATTGCCAACAAGACGAAAAGCGCAAAAGACTCCAGTCACGCAGTCTGAATGAATTCTGCCGTAGATCACCACTGCCAAAAGGGGTTGATCTACGCTACAGACTAAAACGTCTGCCATAGCAAGACTTGTTATGAAGTAATGAAAGCTGGAGGTCATTCTTGAACTCGTTAATACTGCTACACATACCAGCGCGTTGCCGAATGTCCCTACAACACTTGAAGAAATGTTTGCTGCAATCAAAATATATCCGATCTGCTCTTCAATGGCATAATTTGCGCACTCCCTGTTTGGACTCGGAGTCGTAGAATTTCCCAGTATCTGTACTACGTTCATGTTTTCTCTCAGGCTGACTCGACTGTTCAACTTTCACTTTCAATTTGTCTGGTAAGAACGACGTCGCAGAAGCATCACAGGCTGCCCAAGCTCACAGTTAGTCGATAAATTCGGTATTTTCAATTATTCAAAGCAATTTTGTGCCTCTACAGCGTTGTTTATGTTCCTATACAGGGCAAACGATGAAGTGGTCTTTTCTACGATTATGGCGGGCGGCAAGCGTAGAGAAAAATACTGAGAAAAAATTGTTTCATAATCAATAAACAAAAGAATAATCCACAGGCAGCCCAAGCTAAAGATGCGACTTAACAAAAATCGAAGTCGATCGAAGTATATCATTGGTATGAATAAAGACTTTGTAAGAGTCAATGAAATTTTTCCTATAATAGCACAAATAAAGTGCACATACCTTCATAACAAGTTGTTGTTGTCTTCTGTCTCCACTTTGAGTGGGATTGGAGGGGGTTTTAGGGCGAGAAACGGGTTAAGGAAAATTTCTCGCCCTAAAACCCCCGCCAATCCCACTCAAAGTGGAGACAGAAGACAACAACAATATGTTATGAAGGTATGTGCACTTTATTTGTGCTATTATAGGAAAAATTTCATTGACCCATACAAAGTCTTTATTCATATCAATGATATACTTCGATCGACTTCGATTTTTATTGTTAAGTCGCATCTTTAGTTTGGGCTGCCTGTGAATAATCTAGAACACTAGAATTTGGTAAAATTGAATAATCTTTGAACAATATCACCATGCAATACTGTAGGACGAAATGTTTTAGTATGGCTCTTTTGATACTTTTGCTTGTTTGATTTAATAAAATATTGTTGATTGACTGCGCAAGTGAAATTAATAGTGACTTCTACGAATAAAATTAACGGACTAAACTCTTGTGTCACAGGCAAAATTTCAACAGCAGTTAGTTATACAGCTCCTTAGTTACGCAATTAACTTTAACTTTATTCACATTAATTACACAATATTGTATAAGATAATGTTTAATTAGGTAGGAAATACAATAGTAAAAGCGAAACAATCACTCTTACAAGAATGATCGTATAAAGAATACAAATTAAAAATTACATTAAATTATAATAGCTTTTGTGTTGTGTTTATCCGCTTGGCCGGCCTGATATCAATCGCTAAGCCTGTTGACTCTTAAACTGACTTCTGTACCCCCCGTTATGCCGTCTCGAGTGTTTGTGTTCTGATAAACCTCTTACATTTTGATCCGATCGACCTCAAAAAACAGTCCTATTGTAATGACCTCATTTACTCGTTGCTTAATTACGGTACAACACTGCTTTCTTTGAATCGCGCTGCAATTAAATGGAAATAATCCAATTCAGTCTCCAAAACTCTCTTGATTATTCATTGTCTTCTAGTTCTAACTCATTGCTTCGTCTAGACAATTAAACCCAATAGAGTCAAGTATCGGAACATCCTAAAGCGATTAAAACATACATGTTGCGGTTTCCATCCCACCATAAAAGTTTCGATTTTGTCAGTTCATACTTCATAAGCCAACCCTATTTCACAGTCACACCATCTTTTCTTGCTAGCCGCGCGCCAGAAATGTTATGAGTTATGTCAGTCTTTGAAAGGGCCAAACACTTTTCTCATATACAGTGGTTGTATATTTTCAAAAAACCGACTCCGCGAATATAACTTTTAAATTACTTATTCACTGATGCATATGAATTAATAGCGTGTTTTATTTTAACCGTATTTACTCAGTTTTCAATATTTAATCTTTGATACGTTTACAAGCTCGCGTACTTTAATTTTACTTTATTTCTAAATATGTTCAAATGATACGTACTTAACCTTTTATACACCAGATACGCAATTAGAAACTAGATATCTCTTTGAAAAATAATGGAAAATTGAAAACAAATCGAATTCCTTTCCATTAATGTTTTAGGACAAAATACGCTCAGTTGTTTCATCTACAACAGCCAGTTGTGTAACAATTTGGTCGTCAGTAAGTTTAACTGAACCAGGAAATTAACGTTTTGAAAATGTAAAACATGTTGTTGTATTAATTATATTTCGTGACTCTTAATTAAAGCTTGAGGGCATTATTATTTGAACAAAAGGTAATAGTTAATGAAGAAAAGAATGTTTTATTCATTGTTGTTCTACGAATATGGAAATAAATGCGACGTGAGCACGACAGGATGTGAGCTCAGATCTCATTGACAACAATTGAGTAATACCAGGAACTTTGTTAGAAGTTCTCGTAACTGTCTCATCTACGGAGGAGTCTATTTCTCAAGTACTTTTGGCTGAAGGACCGACGTTGGAGTGGTAAAGACCTATCTCTGTTTAGCGAAGGCCAAATTTTTCAAAAAATTTTTGCTGTTGTTTGTTAGCGTCAAAACAGAGACAAATCCATAACAAACGACAGATCACGACCGAGTGACCTAGTCTCACCTTCCTCGTGTTAAATCAATTCTTATATTTACATTTGCGACAGTATTTTTGATCTGTAGAAAGCAATGGAGCTGAGCTCTGAAAGCCCTGAAAACACGGCAAAGGTTGATTCACACAGGTCCGATATTTTACGTGGCGTAGTGGAGACGCCAGAATCAAACCGCTTGGAAGTTCAAATTCGTCTTCCAGCCGGAGTCAAATTGCGAGTTAAGCTACGTGAAGATGCTACAGTCGCAGAACTGAAGAATGTGATAGAAATGCGTAGCGGGATTCCTTCAGACTTACATTCTTTTAGCTACGATAACAGGGAACTCAGAGATGAAACGCGGGTTGGGGACATAGCGATTTCAAGTGGTTCAGTCCTTGTATTATCTGTACCAAATTGGTGGAATAAACTGGTTTGCTCCAGTATGAAGGGTGAAATTGAACAAACCCGTGCCAGAGTTTCGGTGAAAATGAATCAAATTAGTCGAGAGGAAAGACAATTTGTGGCAGCTTTTATTGGAGCAAGCAGAGGACATCATAGTTTATTGTTTAACTTGACGGCTGGCAAGAAACAGCTCGCCATTCATCAAACTGTAAAACACAGCGGCAGGTCGCTTCTTCATGCAGCCGTCGCTGGGGGCGATTTGAGTTGCGTCGTAAACATACTTGTCAATGGCGGAGCCTGTTTGATCGAACAACCCGACAAAAATGGAGAGACACCTTTTCGCGTTGCAAAAAAACTTAAGAAAGAAGGCATTGAGCAACTTCTTGAGAAATACCTGGAAATGCACCGGCAAGAAAAGATGAAAGAAAATAAATTCTGGGACAATGAAGAGAGTGAAGGCCTTGAGGTTGTATTTCCTCATAGTGCAACTCGCGAAAGTGCAGAAAAACTTGATACTGACTCTGAAAATCAGGAGAATTTCTCAATAGTATCAACGGCCGAGTTTTCAAAAAATAAAATCGAGAATCTGATGAAGTCGAAATGGAAAAAAAGAAAACAGCATAGCTGTGATGTCGAGGCTAATAAAAAAGAAATCTCTCATGAGACTTTTGGTGTGAACGACAACCAGGAAATATTAGAAACCAATGGTGGAAAATTTCCAGAACACACACAGAGCGACGAGATTTGTTCCTCTACTTTAGCGAATTCAGGAAATACGGTTGACAAAACCATAAAACCAGAAACCGATGATAGCAATGTGCCATTAAAGACAATGGCCGAAGAAAGCGAGCTGTTTAAAAAAGTTGAACAACCGAAAAAAACACTGAATGATAGCAATGAAAAGCAGTCGCTAAATAATGAATTTAATTTTACCGAGGGCGAGAAAAATAGATCAAACGACAATGGCTTTGGTGATTTCTTAGGGGTTGATTTCGGAAAACGACCCCGAAGTAACTCCGAACCTGTTGACTTTAAACCAGATGACGAAGAAGCTGTTTCTTCGCTTTCTCAAATGGATAAAAAAGGCATGAAAAGTGAAAGTGAATATTTAGAAAAGGCAACAGAAAAAGCTACCGAAAAAATCTCTGCCGTCTATAATCCTAGTGAAAATATAACAGATATTGAACACGTTAAACTTAGCCGTGAATCCCTTCCGAATACAAGACTTTCGCCTGAACCGCCAGAAAATAAACCGAACACTTTTGCGCAGTTGGAGGGAAAAGATGTTATTATAGAAAGTGTTATTGAACTGGACGAAAAAGACAAACCGGCAAAACATGTCGCTGGACAATTCCCTGGGGAGGGAGAGTGTGCGAATCACTTTCCCCCTTTGTATGAACAACACGAGCCAAACACTCATGACGTCACCACCCAAAGACGCGTGACGTCAGCACGGCCTGTCAGCGCGACACAGAAGGGAATCTTATCAGGACGAAGCCAAAAGGAAACTGGTCGACATAATTTCCATGAAAAGTTGGTTCGCAATCACAGCGGGCCCAGGCGTGTGTTGAGTTTAAGGACCGCCAGAGAGAGCTCGGTCCTAGGTCACGATAGTGGGCCAACTCCCCATCCACCTTTAAGATTAACCAAGTCAGTGACCTCACCGTCAACGGCTGCATTTCACGGAAAACAGGCAGTAAAGCCTGACGGGCCTAAAGTCACGTGAGTATGCTTGATTTAATTTTTACCCTAAACTTTCCCTTCCTTGACCGCTCCCCCCCCCCCCTTAAAACCCCCCGGGGGTTAGGGGGGGGATACTGGGTGAGGGTGATTCTTACCTAAATTTAAGATTCCGGTAAGTGTGACTTGGGGAAGAAGTCAAAACAATGGTATTTTTAAGGAACCCAATTTTGTCGGGGAAGGTGGTGGGTGGCGGCACATACCCCCTACCCCACCCCTCCCGACTTTTTCATAGCTCAATTTCTCAAAACCTGATTTAGGGGTATTGGTTTTTTTTGTATTATGGACTCCTCTCTCCACAAAGAAGGCGTTGGTGCTAGCACTTTATCAATATCTATTTTATTGAACATAGTGTTTGCTTCTGAAATTCAGCATTTTTGAAAAAAGGTGGCGGATGGCGGCACATAACACCCCACCCCCAAAATTGGGTTCCTAGGAAGTACCATTATTTTGACCTTTTCCCTAATGATGACATGTCTTTCTAAATCCAACGCCCTCGACAGGAAAACAAAGAAACCTTAAAACCTCAAAAATTTAACACTCGGAACTTTATTTACATCTATACCTAACTGAAAAAACTCAGCTCAAAGAACAGTCGATAGTTCTTGATAAAGTTCCTATTAGGTAAGAAGTCAAAACAGTGGTATTTTTAAGGAACCCAATTTTGTCGGGGAAGGTGGTGGGTGGCGGCACATACCCCCTACCCCACCCCTCCCCACTTTTTCAGAGCTCAATTTCTCAAAACCTGATTTAGGGGTATTGGTTTTTATTGTATTATAGACTCTTCTCTCCACAAAGAAGGCGTTGGTGCAAGCACTTTATTAATATCTATTTTAATAAAATTGATGTTTGCTCCTGAAATTCAGCTTTTTTGAAAAAAGGTGGTGGGTGGCGGCACATAACACCCCACCCCCCTAAATTGGGTTCCTAGGAAGTACCATTGTTTTGACCTTTTCCCTTATCATCACAATCATCATCATCTTTATTACTATAATTATCATCATCATCATTACAATCATCACCATCATCATCATAATCCTTATCATCACCATCTTCATCACCATCTTCATCACCATCATCATCACCATCTTCATCACTATCATTATCATTATCACCATCATCATCATCTTCATTACTATAATTATCATCACCATCATGACAATCATTACCATCATCATCATAATCCTTATCATCACCATCTTCATCATCATCACCATCATCATCATCTTCATTACTATAATTATCATCATCATCATTACAATCATTACCATCATCATCATCAAAATCCTTATCATCACCATCATCGTCACCATCATCATCATCATCGTTATCACCATCATCATCATTATCACCATCATTATCATCGGCGTCGTCATCATCATAATTATTACAAAAACAACTTAGCTTTACCTTGAGGCGATACAAGACCAATTTCAGTACTGTAGTTGATAAGTGTTTTGTTTCATTCTACCAACAGACAGAACAACCCAGATAATCTTTTTCATCGTGTGCCTCATTTTGGCGTGCATCAACCAAAAAGCGCCCCGAACTCTCCTGAACGGGAAAAACGAAACAGGGCAGGAAGTCTTCCTGTTTCACCCCCGCCCCCCTTCCAATCACCCCCCAGCGGCGGGGACACTAGGGCTAATCGAACAGGGTCACTTCACGTTGGCGCCGAAAAGCATCACGGGTAAGTTGAAAGATGAACTTGTCGGTTAAATGTAAATGATAAAACGAACCATGCACATTTTGCGATCACGTGTAAGAACTTGCATGCAATATCTACATCAATTTTGTTCTGGTATTTGTATTGTGTTAGGTGTTTGCTTATATTCAGTTGGTGTTTGTTTTGTACTTGCTATTTTTCTTGTATTTGTTGGATGCTTATGTATTTGGCACAAAAATCACGTTTGTTGGAAGAAGGACTGAAACCACCTTGATAGATACCTTCCCAAGACCACATTAATTGAATAAAATGAAGATTATAGTGAAAGTTAGAATGTGATTTTTATATTCTTTGTGATTCATAGCAAGAAGAGGAGGAAAG
Organism: Hydrozoanthus tunicans; assembly: GCA_026413305.1. Lineage (NCBI taxonomy): Eukaryota > Metazoa > Cnidaria > Anthozoa > Zoantharia > Hydrozoanthidae > Hydrozoanthus > Hydrozoanthus tunicans. Next base: position 11,574 of record JAOBAT010088539.1, read on the forward strand.
AGAAAGGTGGACGCTATAACACTGGCTTTTGATTTCAATGTCTATGTTTACACCCCTTAAGGACAGTCGAAGTCAAAAAACAACTGTGGCTTATTTGAAAATGATAGAATAGACTAATGTTAAGCACGAATATTAAGTTCCTTTTTCCTTTTTTGACGGTTGGCATTAGACGCCATTTTCCACTAATTCTTTTCAAACATCGCAGGTGCCAAAAACGTGTCAGCAGTTGTTTATGACGTTAGTGATGGAGAGATTGCTTACAATATTCCAAGTTTTCTGTATACAACTCGAAGAAGTTGCGCCAGGTTTGTGTCTTTTATTCCAAATGATGGATAAAGGTCTGCTCTTTGGGTTCGCTTTAGCCTGCCGAATGTGCCTTGCCTAATGATCTCCACCACTGACGTCATAAACAACCGCTGACATACGATTCTGAGCCGGCGTAGAAGAAACGAAAAGCCAACTAAAATTGGTCATTTTTCCTATGAATATGGTTTCTCAAAACGAAAAATGTTTGATAACCTCCCATTTTCTCATTACTAAATATCTTATACTTATCTTATATTTAAGTAAGGAAAAGTTAGCTGTTGATAAATGAAACTGGCAGCTAAGGGTTTCGCCTAGTTGACACAATTGCAAGTGATAATGAGATATGATATTTTATTTTTAACTTGTGTTTTGTTGGCACAGTTTGTTAATGGATTCTCAGGTCCACGCGTACTTGCTCTCCAAATACAAGCAGCGTGATAAACTGCCTTGGAACCAGTGGAGAGCAGTTGAGCGCCATCGTGACAACGATGAAGACTTCTCTGATTCTGATGAAGAACAGAATCAAAACGGCGTGGCTAAGTGTAACGCGGGCTCAGCAACGAAGAAGCGCTTCGACGAGTGGCTGGTTGAAAAGGAAGCAGATTCGTACAAACACCGAGCGCGGTTAGAGGAAGAAGCAAAAAAATTAGAAGAACAGAAAAAAGCCGAGGAACACTTCCGTCGACTCACTCATTTAACACATGAAGAATGGTTAGAAGAAAAGATGAAGAAAGAAAAAGAGATGTTCGAGAGAAATCACGAGCAAGTCCAACATCCTCCCAGCGCCGATAAAAAGGAGCGCCAAAAGAAGGCCGAGCGAAAATATGAAGAATGGCTTCTTCAGAAAGCAGAAGAAGAGTTAAAAGAAGAAGAAAGGCGGAGAAAAGCTATGGAGAAAAGGTTTGAAGAACTTAAAAAGAAGAAGGATTATGCGTCTCCAATTGCTGCTTCTAGAGTCAAGCTATGCAGGACAAACAGCTTGCCTTTGGAGAAGAAGAGACCGACAAAACACTCGATGGTTGCAACAAATAACGCAAAAGCTCAAAATGTTAATTGAAAGTTTCCCTCCCTAGCTTTCAAGTAGGGAGATTAAGATACGAGACGACGGCTTACAAAAAAACACACTTCTTTCTTGACTTTTTCAATCACGTATGGCTAGTCTGCTTTCTCTTTGTCCGAGTTACGCTTTGTGAATAAAAAAAGATGAAAAAGTTTTTCGAAAGAGCAAATGAAGTTTGACAAAATTTTCTGAAGGTCATTCTCGTAGTCTTAAAACTTCAAAACTGGGGTTTTCATGTTGTAGTTTTCAAGACGACAGCGCGCAGGTGACCAGCATAGTGCATTCAAACGTGCAGCTATTGTATTCACTATTGTATTCAGTTCTGTTTTCAGCCGTCGTCTTCGACGTTGCCGTGTGTCCTCGTATCTTAAGCTCACTAGCGTATGAGGTAGCGTGGGAGGTCAGGGGGAAGGGGCGGGGGGGGGCAATTTCTTTGTTTCGAATACAAATTTTTTTTTATTATACTCAGCTGCTAATTGTTCTTATTGCAAGTAAGATCAAATGCACGAAATGCCTCCTCAACCCCTCCACCCTTCCATCACTACCCATTTCAAATTCTAGATCCGCCTCTGGATATGACCAACTCTTTCAAGCTACGACTTGTTTCACATTTTTGTGTTTTCCAAAGCACAAATCAAAAGAGGATATGCTGCTATATAATTCTCATGCCTAGATACCTATAGGATCATATTTCTTAACCCTTTTAGTGCCATTAACCGTATTGGTATAGATTCTTCCAACTAGAAACTTTTTTTTCATTTAAAAAGTTTGGGAAAATTTTAATCTTAATCTTCAGAAGTTCAAATTGTTTAATGTCTTAAGTACCATGAGCAATGTAATGTGAAGTTACATGTTGATAACTGACTAGGACCGTTTTTATAACAAGATGAAACTATTGGTGAGTTTATCCGAGACAGTTTGTTAACATAGATGACATCTTAATTTAAACCCTAAATCCAGCATTATTTTACTACGTTCTATTTGTGTTTGTTGATCACGGTTTCCAGTTTGGTTTTATAAGATCGGTGAGTATTTTAAAAGCTATTTCAGAAAATCTTTTGAAATTGTACACCTATTCTACTATTTATAAGTCAGTTTGATAGAGTTTTATGACTGAATATTTCAAAATCGATGAATAGGAAACGAAGTTGCTGCCGTGGTAGCAATGATAAGTGAAACACTAATTAATTAAATTTCAGAAAAACGCGAGCTAGTTTAGTAATGCTTCAGAAAAGAATCTAAACGACACCCCCCTGATCCCCCTTAACAACTGACAACAAAGCGTCGTCATGATATGAATGAATTTAACACAGTCGAGAATTAACTGTACACTCAATAAACCAACATACAATAATGGAGTGTTTGTTTAATACGACAGAGCATTTTTGTATTAATTATAGACAAAACTAAAGAAGCAATTTTCTTAATTGATACCCATATCAGTCCTTAGTAGTTTGGTTACTTAGCAACCAATTGGGAGAAAACCCTAAAGGAGACCTTGGGACAAGACCAGCATCAGTCTTTGGTAGTTTGGTTACTAAGCAACCAAACCTATTGGGACAGAATTTATTGGGATAGAACCCAAAAGGACGAGACCACCTATGTCATTAATAGTTTTGTTGCTAGGCAACCAAACACGCACGAGGTAATGGGAGCTAATTCAAAGTAGAGCTAGAGACGAAATAGTCTCTTTCGCAGCCGTCTTGGCTTCCGTTACACCTGGAGCCACGACGGCTGCGAAGGAGACTGGGGACGAGAACGCAAGTGGTTAGTAAGCAATTAAAAACGCTTATCAGAATATGGGAGCGAACGCAAAAGGAGAGCTGGGGACGGTTGACTAGGCGAACAAAGCGTTACAAAGGATTTAGAAGAAAAATATAGATTCTCTAGATTTTGGGACTATAATGAAAAGATTGGTAAAGCTAGCCGCCACTCATAAAAAATTATTTCGCTTCGCCGAAAAGTACGTTTTTTCAAAAATCTTAGTTACAAAACTGGTGGTGCACACTGTTTTTCTCTTAATCACAAATTTGTCTTCGATACTTTGTTACGAATGTTGCTTTATTTCTTATTTGTTTCGGAAAAAGGTTTTTCTCATCTACTAGCAGTTCTCAAGTATTCCCTTATCTATCAAAGCGTACACGCACGTTCAGCTTTTGACTTCTTTCTTCTACTTCAAGCCAAGATTCTTCTTCAGTTTCTGTTACGAAAGAAAGATCAAACATGAATCCCTTCCGTGCCCCTACCTTGGCTTGCGGTTTATCTCTTTATTTCGACTCGGTAAAACTAATTAACTTACCACTATTAAGTTAAATAGAAAACATTGTAGAGTTAACTAAAGAGTTAAATAAATAATTTTGACTTGCAAACTGTTAATTCTCGCAAACTAGAAAGCACGGTTTTCCTCGAATTGAAAGTTAACAAACCTTTAAGGGGGAAAATTCATATTTTTAACGTTTATTTTCAATGTTTTTGATTCGGTTACCTTAAAGGCCGTTCACTTTTCGTTGATTGGTTGGTTGCAAACTACCAAATCTGCTTCGCTGAAGTTTTGGGTTTCCTGGCTGCTCTTCGCTTGGACAGCTTCGTGTTCTGCAAACCGTTGTCTTGGCAACCGCTGGGTTCTGCTTCTTCTTCAAATCTTCCTCTTCCCATTTCTTGCGCATTTTGACAAGTTTATCGTGTGCTTGATCTAATAACTGCTGTTCTTGTACTAGGGACTGTTCTTCCTTCTTTTTAAGCCACTTGTCATAACGGACCTGAAATTGTTAAGGTAAAACTGAGGAAAAACGCTTAAAGCACTTACGAAGAAAAAAAAATTAGTTCAACGGATAAATCTTGCTACATGAGAAGCTACTGAAAAAAATTTCCCAAAATATTTTATGGTTCTCGAGTTACTATCATTTGATATTTTCAACTGATGACGTCACTAGCGATTCCGAAAACTTTGCATTTTTTTAAAATCTGCTGCAAATCCATAATCTTTGGTGTGTTTAAGCAAAAGTTCGGCTGATGATGTATCCCCAGTTAAACAGATCTTTAATCTACGTTTGGCTTAAATTTAACTAAAGGTTATGGATTGGCAGCAGAATTTTTAAGAAAATGCAAAGATATGCAACACCAAAGCTGAATGAACTGAACTAAAAGAAGGAAGGAAAGAATCACCAGAGACGCCACAAGGTTCTCATTAGTACCTAACTGGAGTCGAACCCATACCCTCTATTTACCGATCAGATGCTCTACCTGCTAAGAAAAAGCACTTAACAATTAAAAGTGACTATTTCCCCTGTGATCGTGAGCTAGTTCCTGTAGCTTAGTGAAAAGAGCGTCTGGCTGGTAATAATAATAATAATAATAATAATAATAATGATAACAATAACAATAACAATAATAATAATGATGATGATGATGATGATGATGATAACAATAATAATAATAATAATAATAATAATAATAATAATAATAATAATAATAAGGGACTCCGAACTTTTTTTTTACTGAAAAAAGAAGCTTGTGACAACAAAAATTACAGTACATAGCTATCCAAGCTGAAATACCTTTTGCATCACCAAAAATAAGGATCCGGCCGACTTCAACCGTCGGCCTCGGTTAGAATCAAACTCTTTTCAAAGGCTTTTGTTCTTCACAACATCCATAAAAACAGACTTGTAGTTTAGTCCTTGTTCACGTCTACTTAATACTGACTAGATGACTTAAAGGGACATCAATTAGAATAGAGCTGTGACGTCGACCTGGTCGGATCGACGGTTTTAAACTGTCAGCTAGGGACGACATTCATGCGCACTCAGCCTTTACCATGTGACCTGCGCACTACGTCTGAGCTTTAAACTGAGAATGAGCGCGGCAACTATGCGCGGCAAAAATAATGATAATAACAATAATAATGATAGTAATAACAATAATATTGAATAGGGATAGTAAGGATAACAATGATAACGGTTTCATTGACACTCCACTAGCTACAGATGGCTTTTGTTTTTGTGAAAACCAACCAAACCTCGGGTCGTAACCTTACTCTTATCGACAAATGGTTAAATTCTTTTAGGTCCCTTAGCATTCAAAAGACTAGTCAAACGGCAGCCCCGATTGTCCACGATGATGTGCCGGCGAAAGAAGGCTCCACAAATGTTCAAACTTTGGCAAGAGCGGGTTTGATCGAACCCCTGGTAGTTCTCACCGACTGAGCTAAGCTCGTACACACAAAATAAGAATTTTTATGAATGTTACTGCAGCAACATTTTTTTAATCAATACCTGTGATTCTCTCCGCCGCCGTTCTCGCTTGACCTCCTCTAACTTCTGCGACTCGTCGAGTTCTTTCTCTTTTTCTCTTTTCCTCTCGATTTCTCTTCTCTTGTCGTCCATCCATTCTTCAAAGGATTTTCCCTTGAAGTGTTTGCCTAGTCCCAGGGCCTCGTTCGCTCCGTCGACTTGTGATTTTGCGTGCGCCTGGCGGAGCTGTTCTAGCTCTTTATCTGTGAACCACTGCTCGAATGACCTTCTCCTCGCGCTACCAGGACTCCGGGGCACGTTCAGGCATGACTCTGTCGGTGGGGCCAACTGAACAGCGCTTGAATCTTTTCTCTTCGCTACGATCCAGGCGTTCCACGGGCGTTCAAGCCTCGCCTCGGTGTCTAGGTGTTCTTGAAGGGATTCTGCCAGTGTGACCTCACAGATTGATCTAAGGAAGCAAAGAAAGCTTAGCTAAAATGACGCAAGCCCGTAGCCAGGAATTTTGGCGGGAGGTTGCGATCGAACGAGGAGATGAACTAATCGAGCGCCAAAGGTGCGAGTCTCTAGGGGGTCCGGGGACATGCCCCCCCCCCCCCGGGAAATTTTGAAACTTTGGTTCTCTGAAACTGAAATTTAAAACAGGCAGGCAAAACCAATCTTAAAAACCTAGATATCACTTAAACTTTTGAACTCCAAAATCAACCTAGAAGGACGTACAGAGTAGAGTTTCTTTTTCCAATAGTTTGCCAGCAAAAAAAATAGACTTTCGCCGCCTGTGGGGGAGGAAGGT
>JAOBAT010088550.1:0-16434 GCA_026413305.1 Hydrozoanthus tunicans
AAAGGTTTTCTTATAAATTCTTACCTTCTACCTCCGAGGTGTTAACATCATTCTGTGCAGATGACAGCAGCGGTCGGGAGTCTGGTGACAAGTCTCTCGGGTGCACGAGAACAAACCAATAACTACAAGTGAACAGACAAAAAATATGAAGTTTCTGACGATTGGTAGCAAGAGAAAATTATAAAATAAAGTTTGCCTTGATAAATCTGGGACAGGGATGGAAATACTCATGAGTTAAAGGAGAGCAGACAGTAGGATTCAAGGACTTCTTGGAGGTCTGTCATCCGGGACCTACAGTTAAACGCGAAGACGAGAAGTCTAAAACGTCTGCAGATGTTACAGCAAAGCTCAATTATTTTAAGATCCTGAGTGAAGGTCGGGCACCGAGAATTTAAGCCTGGCCTTCTGCACGACAAACTGGCGCCCGCAATGGTTACAGTACAAATAAAGTCGTGCTGCATGAGAGCAAGTACCGTTAAGCAATTCCAGTATACTTTTAACAGTAATTTCATCTCAACGTGCTTAGAGAACGCACCATTCCCAAAAGAGAGTCTCAATCTCGCTAAATCCCTGACAGAAGCACAGCTGTATAACTTAGTTCAGCCTAAGCTAAAAAACGAAAACCTTAATGGATTGTCTTCAAGCACTTCTATTTCTTAAGTTCTCTGTCTTAATTCTCAGTTCAACCCTTTAACCTCAAAGAACGCCCAACGATACCTTAATTGTCATAACTTATGTCCATAATATTTTTATAAGTAGTTAGAAGAATTTCAGAATTCATCTTCCAGAGTTTTCGGAGGACGATTAATTTTCATATTCTCACCACTTATAAGCTTATTGTCTCTCGTTACTGCAAGAAGAATTTAGATATTGATAAATGCTGTAGGAGTGAAAAGGTAAGCACAATTAGGACTGAGTACCTGATGCCAAGTATCCCTGGGACTATGTTCATCACCAGAAGTGTGTTTCTGGGTGAGAGGCCGGCTGTGGTCAGACCAGCGTACGAAAGGGCGCCAAACACACCAGCAGCACCTAAATATGAACCACACCCGACGATGTTGTTTTAAGATACTTTAAGACTGAAAAACACAATCTTATTAACCAAACTGGTTCATCTGCGTGGTCAAATTAAATCCAGATAAAACTTCATTTTCAAATATACTTTTCCTGCAAACTGTCCATGGCCATGGAGTTCTACAGACACTTTTGCAATGCTCCAAAAACCGCAACTTACAACTACCAAACCTGCACAAACTCGTGAGTGAAATAAAACCATATAGTGTTATACAAAGCCCTGAAAAATGAAGGGTTCCACATACAAGGTTTGAAATCTTTGAAATACTAGTAAGGCTGATTTTGCACTTAAAGACATCCATTTGAAGGATTTTAAGATTTAAAAAGGCCAGCACTAAAACCTGTATTGGTGGGAGAACATCACAAAAAAATCAAGAGCAGTGGGGGGGGGAGGGAGATGTGTAATTTCGGCACTTCAGTTGGTTAGCTTTTTGTAAAGTGTATACACTTTAAAGAAGTATACATCAATTTCGAATATATTCGGACTAATAAATTTTCCGACAAAAAAGGTCCAAAAGCTTTATAGCACACTTAATTTTAATTACTTCTACAGAAAGCAGATTCTACCTGGCACTCTCGCCTTCACGAGCGTTTGATCAAGCGTAGAGTTAGAATGAGCAGGCACGTTTAATACAAGTCTTTAATGACACTTAAAATAGCCGACTCAAGCAATTGCACTCTCGTTTTTCATGGTGTTGTTTGCAAACCAGAATAGTTGCTAGTTGATAAATTTTAGAAAATTTCTAAAGTATATTCAATATCATCGTTTGTCCGAAACTTATGGGTTAAAATGCCCCAAAGTTTATTGTCCGAAATCTAACGTCCAAAAGTTTTAGGTCCGAATATTTTCGTATAATCAGTATATTCTCACAATCTATCTTCCCTCTCTTGCTAGTACAATTAGACTTAGAAGTATCTGAGACCGCCAAGGTAAGTGTTGTAGTACAAGTTTGAAAGAGGCCACTTACCTGTACCCGAGGACCACGTAGATACAACATCTCTGCAGATTTAGAACAAAACCATACTGCTACAAATTTGTCTTGCATTTGGGTGCTCTTACAGTCATTAGCGAGCATTGGTATTGTAAACTCTATAAAATCGTTCATCATATTGTACCGATAGTGCAAGAATCTAATTTTCTTTAAGAATTAAAATTAGTAGATATTCTTCCACTATACACCTCAGTTGAAACATTGTGATTATCTAAGTGTTTTAAAATATTTAAAATCAAGGCGTGAAAGAATTGGAAAAAACGTTAATTAGTACTTACTTGTTGAAGTGTGCTGAAAAACTAAGAAATGTGATTTCTCCAAAACCAGAGCTGATACTTGCAAACACAACACCTTCAATGTTAATAGATTATTATAAATTAGTAACTTTCTGGCAAGTACTAAACAACAACAACTAGTAATAAACCTTCTATTCTATCACTGGAGCATACCTGAGATATTGATTTTAGTTTGAAAAAATTAACCTTATTCAAAAAGATTGTATAACAGTTACGCTCTTAGAAGTAAGTAATGCATTTCCCAACCATTTTTAAGGAACCAGAATGGGTTTATAGGTATGTATTTTGTTTTTGCAGCGTTCTGATGCCTTAAAGAGTATATGACATGACGCCAGTTATTCAGTTTTCAAAAAGTATACTGTAAAAAACATTGGTTTGCCAAGTTTGAGAAACCCACGATGAAAGTACGTCAAGATACGGCATGAAGAATTTTGAATTTTTCCCGCTAAAAGTGTCCAACAATGTGACGTAACACGTCACGTGCGTCTCGCATCAGTCCATCTAATAAGGTGCTACGAAGTAAAGAGATAAGTCGAGCTTAAAACATCCGTAACTGCTAGAGTTTTCGATAGAAAGTTTTTTGTTACAGATGTTTTAAAATCGATTTTGGATGGACTGAGGCGAGACGCACGTGGCCTGTATGTCGACTTTCCAACTATTCTGCTAAGAATAATCACTACATATAACTATATAAGAACTGGTTTTTTTTACTTCTCCTCAAACAAAACATGAAAACTATCATGCTTGGCTATCTGGTCACAAACAAATGATTTTGGTGAACATTTTTTTCTGAACGCGAGGGGTTTGCCCGGGGGATTCTCGCGGCTTGAGCTGACTCGCACGTTATAAGACACACGTAGACCGATAATTTATTTTTCACCATGTAGCCGTAGCCATGGTCAATAAAAAGGTCTGCGGGGTAATCTGCAGTTGCTCCAAACCTTCTCTGCCAGTCGATACATTACGAGCTTACACCAGCCCTGCTATGCAATACTAAAAAGCTGTCCACTACACTACAGTTTGGTTTTCCATGGCAACCCTAGACCACAACACGTAACGTACATATGCTAGCATAATTTCCCGACTATCAAAAATCGCATCGTAAATGGCTCGGAGGTACCCAGAACTACGTGCCTTGTGCTCATGTTTCACAAGATTTGGAATTTCGGGGGTAGACAGCTCTGTGAAACACAAATCCTGTGTTGCGTGCGTTTGCTGTTTGTTTTAGATATTGGTCTTCAGTTTGTAATCTTATATAACAGGGATAAACAATATTAATTAATGATTAGTTTGGAGAAAATGAGCTCATGATTTCTGGAGCTCCTAGCCTTTAAAAAAAGTTCTCGAGTCAAGTTTCGGCAGTCGGTGTTCTCTGTCATACCTGATTGGTCAGGCTTCTAACATACACTGGACTACTTCGACAGTAGCTGCCCTCAAATTTGGTAAGATTATGGAATAAAAATTTACGGTTAAGTGATGACTTTTACATATCTTAATTACAATAGAATCTGTGCCAAACTAAGAGTTTTAACTGTCTTCATGGGAATGCGATTTTCACGTGTTCGCTAACTACAAGTAACAGAGGCCTAGGTCAACTGTGTTTAAACATAAATGAAATAAACACTTGAATACAATCACACAGAAGTGTTATATTTCCTGACAAAAGCTAAAGAGAGCATTTCAAAAACATTTGTCTTGTGGATAGAAGTACTTTTTGTTTTGATAGTTGAAAGAAAGAACCACACTAACATGTAGGAAGATGTAAAGCCGTGGTTTTATGAGCAAACAGCTGGTTTTTCTATCTTGTTCTATCTTATTTTTCCTTTCTGGAAGTTGTTCAGGTATCCTAAGAAATGAATTAAGAAATTATTTTCATTTCTTTGTGATGAATGTTCACAGTAGTATGTAGTAAATCAAGCATGAAAAACCCGATTTTAGGGAGAGATTTGAAACAAGTTCTATGTTTTCAAGTTTTGTAGAGACTTATTAAAGGTTGAATTAAACCAGGACATTCAAACCGAATTGTTACCTATACCGTAGTTGGCAACAAGAGATATTTGACTTTAAACTCACAATTCAAAGGCAAAATACCTACTCATGCATAATTTGCTCTTGACTGACAAGCGGTAAATCAAAATAACTGATACTTTGTTGCTTCACAGAGTCTCCTATAAGCTATGTATCTATATATATGCTCAAGCACTGCCTGATATAACCAAATCTCTTGATTTCAGAGCTGTGTCTACTTTTCCCTACTTTCCAGGCCCTAGCAGAGGTAAAAAAAGTCAGGGGGCAATGGTCTTACTTGTCCCTGAAAAATGTTAGCTTTGGGATAGACACTATAAACATGCAGAGTTTCAATGAAATCAGTGAGATATCATGTGGCACACCTGCTTTGTGCTCTCATTGACTCACTCTGAACTCAAATGCAGTAATACTTAGCAACAAAGATTTTTAACTAAACAATTTGGGCTAATAGTTAGCAACCCACGTGCTAGGTACTGGGCAGTATAAACAGACAACCCCTGTGCATAAATGGTGCCTGTCTATTGCTACCTAATGAGAACTGTAAAAACCCATAGTCAAGATTTTTTTGGGGTGAGACCAAATGAGGAGATAGACCAAAAGAGCACAAGGTAAGTGTGCTCCCACAGAAAACTTTGAATATGTGTTAGAATATGTGCCCAGAAATTCCAAGCGCCCACACATATTTACTTACCAAATGTCCTAGATTAGAATAAACCACATTATACTGCTACTCACCTACAAATTTCCTTTGCAGTAAATACTTAATATGAGGTTACAGTTAATTAAAAAGATCCGTTCTAGACACACCCATGGAAACTCTGTATATAACGTGGTTTACAATGAGAAATAAATCAGTTGTTACTCCTAACATTGTTTGGTGCGTTATCTTATGTAACTACTATGACAACATCGAATCTATGGAATCTAACAATATAAGGTTGTCTGAGAGTGAAATATAAAACAGGCAGACAAAACTAACCTTAAAAACCTGGATATTAATAATTATTCAAACTTTTGATCTTCACAACCACTTCAGAAACATGGAGGATTTGCTTTTTCAAATATTTGGTCTTGATCGAAAGAAAAAAGTGGACATTTGCCACCTGTGCAGAGGGGGGCACCCCCTCCTACCCCCCTATGGGCCTGGCTTGTATAACTATTGAATAAGAGGACTTACCTAAGAGACTGAACCACAAGGCATTTGAATAGGCCACTATGAAATAACTTGCAATTGCAGTAAGGATGCAAAAACATACTCTGAAACTGTGAAAACAATGGTGATAATTTAATATATTAATTTTTTCAACTACAACTTCGTCGATTGATGTTTGCACCTTTTTCACAAACAATTAAAATATTTCTAGCAAAATGCAACTTTTACAATTTGAAGTAAGCCATTTCAAGGCTTAACTAGTAATTGCCATAAACATTCTTACCTATATTTAATCCGATGCATATAAAACGGTGCAGTTAGTTTAACAATAAGGGTAGGAAGGATATCCGCCAGGAGCACAGTCTGTGGGGAAAAAAGAGCCTTTTGAAAACCAATTTAATGTTATAATAAGTAGTATTAGTGACCACGAACCAGATGAACAAGAAGCACCTAAAATGTAACTGGCTATACTAAAACATTACTGACAGTTTTATTATTAATATTCTTATCTCTTACCCCTGTTGATAATGGGTTACACTCTAAGCCGTCTGCAGTTGCATTAGGTCCTCCTTGTAAATAAATCTGATTGGTGGAATTCTAAACAAAATTATTAGCAACATTAACCAAAACATTTGTTAAAATTCATTAATTATAAACATAAGGTCTAAGATAGTAGTTAACATAAGATGCATTTATACACAATCATTAATGTATAACCAAATAATAGTGTAACAATCTCAACAACAATCACTTCTTAGAGTGCACATAACATTAACAACTTTTTTGGATCAAATCATTTTACGTACAATTTAAAGTACTTCTGCAAAAACAAATTCAAATTTGGTCATATTGTTTTTTTCTAAAGTGGCTCAAACTAGCAAAGTTGGACTGGGTTGTGACACAATTCCCAACTTATAATGTCATCATAACCCAGTCCCCTTAAAATGCGGTTGTGAACTAACAAAACTTGAACTTTAAATCTGAACAACAAAATGAGAATATGACCAATTTCAAAAATTCTTTTCTTAAACGCCCTTTGTTTCCAAACTTTTAATAAGGGTAAAAAAAACATAGTTGTTAGTGTTGTAGTGTTGGGGATCCCTGTGGTGAAGGCCAGGCTACCTGGCCAAGAGAGGTGTGTAGAAATGGCGGACATGTTAAGTAATATACATAATCTAGTTTAATCAGATGCCATCATTTAGTTAGTACTACAAACAAGGATACTACAAGTGTTATGGGCACTTAAATTCAAACCAGTTGAACAAGCTACAGACCTAACATGATCAATAAATATATTTATAGTAATCACAGTTAGTTCACATTAAAATAACATAATATAGTTAATACTATATATACAGACTTTTTGAAAGATATGGTTTAAGTTATGTTTTTGTTTTGTAAGTTCTAATTAACTTATAAAATAAAGAAGAAATAACGCGCATTCTGATTGGCAGTGCTGATGCACTCTAAATATGAATAGAGTATATCTACATATACATGCATGTCACTGCGGGACTTATTGCCTGGTTCATGTGTAGCTTATTTCATACATTAAGAAACATAAAACCAGATTGCAATTGCTTGCTATGATTATTGATAGAAACACTTGTGAATTTTTTAGTTTACTCAAGAAGTGTGGCTTGTTTTTTCTCTAAGTACTTCTTTCATAAATGGAAAAGTACACCTGTGTTTCTTTCACTGAACAGAGCATGCATGCCTGTTTTATATTTCAATAATGTACAACAAAAGAAAGTTGTTAAACAAGCTGCATGTTTACATATAGCTGATATATATACCTGAGGTTTGCCGGGCTCTAAAATATCATGAGCAGCACTGAGCATTACAACATAGCCAAAGTTGTTGCATAATCCAATAATCCTGAAACCAGAGAGGCAAGTAATTCAAAAGCACAGATAAAAAAAATCTTGCTAATAAACTAGCTAGTTTATAATTTTCCAAAGTCATATATTTTGATCAGAAAGTAAACCAAATTCAGTATAGCATTGAAACTTCATAACTGATCCACCCCAATTTTAGGCTAGGCTATTTGCAGGTCTAAGTCTGTAAATAAAAATTGAAAATATTAATTTTGAAAATTTTACAATAATTATAATAAAGTACTTTGAAATTAATTAGTACATGTTCTGGCCAGTGAATGTAGCACTAGGTCAACAGGGTGAAGGTCTTCACTATTTTTTCATGGGAAATCTTGCTCACTGACCAAACTACATGCTTTCCCAGATGACAACCCCCACTAATCGAACTGAAACTCATTATCACTTTCTATAGCCGGTCTACATACATGTCTGCTTTCAAAGGTAGGTGGACATTAGAAGATAATATATATTCAACCGTTACTGCAGTCAAACAACTGAACATTGCCATAACTGGCAACAAAATTATTAAATAATTTATTAGTCTTGGTGTCATCAAAAGTAAGAAATATCCTGACTCATTTAACATTGAAAAAAGGAAAGACATTGTGCACAGCAATGCCAGTCATTCTTGATCTGACTGTCGGAAAGAGGTAGTTACATGATTTCTGACCATAGGGGGTGGGTGACTATTGTATTATACCCACATGCAACAAATTTATGATATATATAAATATTGCAGTTGCATTCTGATTATAATAAACTTTATATCTGATTCTTATGCAATACATTATTATATAATCTGGATTAAAATTGCCATATATGCAAGAGGCACTATATATATAATTTATATAGTTGAATGAGACAGAGAAAAGTTAATGTTAACTTCATTATACGAATTTCAAGTTTGCTTCCCTGGCTGTATTCCTCTTGTCGAACAGCAGCTCTACATGCCCTATCTGCCAGCTTGTTCACTTTTCTTAATACAAAAGAGTTTCTTATTTAGCTACAATACCTCTATTTCATTAATTTTTTATTAGAACATAATATACACTGAAAACAACAAACCAGAATCCTATTAAGTTTCTCTTGAGGTTTAGCTTTTCATCTTTCTCTTGCCCTGTAGGAAAAGCAAAACAAATTTGTTGTTCAAAAATATTGTTGTCATAGGGATCCATACATATTCCAACCTCAGGAGCTTGAAAACTGGGAGGTTCCGAACCCTACCTACCCCCTTGATCCCTTTTATCCCACATCACCACATTTATAGTATTAAGTTCTGGGACTGAGGATGTCAGTCATAGTCTATTTACAAAAATTACTGAACCAGTTATAATGGAACTCTAAATGATGACTGCAGGGCAAGACAACTTCATATTACGGTACAAAGCAACATTAAAGTCAGCTATGAAGCACATTTGGTTTTGGAGCAAAACTATTTCAGCCTTTTTTCCACATGTCACTCAAACAAACCCTTAGCTTGTTTGTATAACTTGAGCTTAAAATTAAACTGTGCCAAAAACAAGGAGATGGGGAGACTGCACCAAAATTTGGGGACACCTGGGAAAGATCAGGAGGGGTTGGAAAAAGGTTACAAAACATTGTTAAAGCTGATCGTGTAAAGGATGACCTAATATAATTTTTATCAATTATCTATACAGACAAAAGTATAAAGTTGTTAAAATGGATGGAAACATTAGTCATTAAATTCAAAACATACAGTGAAAAGTTAAACAGTTATCTCAAAGAATAACAAAGATTTTCTAACAAAACCAAGCAAAGTTTTTAATTTGTTTCATTATTGGAGGAGATATATGAGGGACAAAATTTTATCAAATAGATCTTGTCTCTTGATCCCAAAAATGTCAGGTTGTCAGACATCAAGATTATCACGGTCCTTGTCTTTACTCTTATCTTGCTTTTGAAATTGTTTTATCACTTATGCAGTTATGGTTATAAATTATTAATAATGACCAATTAAGGGCCCTGAATGTTAAATCAAAGAGACTGATTGAAATATCACAACGAATATTAAGTTTCTTTCAAGTTAAGTTTTGGTTGAAAAACTCAATTTAAATAATGTTTGACTAATAAATCTCTAAACTAGTTTTTACTGATAATATATTTTGCACTCACGATGAAGAACTTTAAACAATCACTCGTCTTTTAGATTAATTATTTAGCTCGATCGCACTTTATCCGTAATATTTCCTTACGGAGTTGCCATAAAATTTACCACGACAAATCAAAAATTATTTCCCTGAAAAAACTAAGAATCGAAATGATTAAAATATAGAAAATTCATTGATAAATATATTCTAATTACAGGGACCGAGTACTTGATCGACCGCCTTTTCTTCTGTTTTCTCCATTTTGCATATTTATTGGCATATTTTAAAAATTAGCCCTTAAATGAGGACGAAGGTTTAACCTACTTTACAAACAAACCTAGATACCTTTAATATCAGCATCATTTCTGTCTTCGATTGAGTTGTTACCTTCCTCTGATTTCACCTTGTCACTGCTGTACTCGTCTAAACCCATCATTGCCGACTGCGATGTCTAGTCGCGCGCTAGACCTTCGGCACAACTTCACGCCAGTGGACACTTGTCACCGTTCAGTAACACAATGCTTTTTAAATAACTGACCGAAATGATGCCAACTGAACACCCCCTCGACTAAAAAGTTTTTTTGCTTTTCACATCACATAACATTTCGTGCTGTGGGTAGATTTTGACTGCTTCAGTCTTATCTCGTTCCCAGGACTCTTGCAAATTTATGCGAGTCTGGTACTAGCACAGGCGGCCCAGACCGTAACAAATGCAAGGTCCGTTGGACTTGCGTGTGCTACTTCGCGTTAGATATACAAAACATCAATTGGTGTATTAATATGTTTGTCTTTGAACAGTGAATCTGTTTCAGATCCGCGTTATTTGCCTTGCAAGTTGTTAAGCCTTTAGCTAAAATTGAATTTAGCGTATGCTACACCCATCAAAGCTAGCTGTATTGTTTCCTGTTCTTTCCTTTGAAACCTTTCTCAACAACCAAAAGAGCCATTTTAACTAAACAAATATTATTTTCCTTTTTTTTCAAAAATTTATAAAAATTAGTTCCATAATTTGGGTAAATACATTTTTAACTAAGCAAACTTTAACTTCAGTACTTCTTATTCAATCATAAGCAAAATTTCAACTTAAGTACGCGCGAAATGAATAGATTGCGTACATTTTGAGTACATGCACACAAATTTTATTCCTCAATCATATACTGTAGCAAGACACAACTAGAATCGAACCTAGACTGATAGAAGGCCATCCCAATAAATGTTTTCGTTTCCCATCGCCCTCCCTCTCGTGAAGGTGGGTCGGTCCGGTAAAAATAAAGAAATATCATGCAGTTTGTTTTCCAGTTTACTTTTGCATAATAAATCTCACGTTTAGTCTGCAATACGTAATCAGGTGGTAAAAGTGTATATCAATTAACAGGACTATCAATTGTCTAAAAAGGCTACAAAAACGAAGTATCGATGATGATTTAAAACAGTTGGTGTTAATAAGACAAGATCGTTTGCTTGTAAATTAAAGTACTTGTTTCTTTACAAGTGATTCTGGATTTTTTAATTTTTTTTTACTTTTCCAAAAAATGGGACGACGGGCGATGGGAAACGAAGCATTAAATTGGGATGGCCTAAAACAAATTAAAAGTTTACAGCCGAGTGAGTGAGCTCACCTCACCGATGATTGACGTCATTCATTATCCTTTCAGCTCATCAAGAACCGTTCAAACTTCGATTCCATGGCCCAGTCTCTCTCCGAGCTCTGAGTGGTTCCCTGGTTTCTTTAAATAGGCCAAAACCAATTTAACCATCAAAAGTTTAATTTTCATCCACAACTTGTAGATATCTTTATGTTACTATTTTTAGCGGCTATTAACAGATAAATGTATGAACGGCGTTGATGCAAAGGTCGGCACACTTTGTTGTGTTCCTGAATATGTACGTTTAAATGACAAAAGTTCAGTAGAAATCCTTAAAATCGCTATAACTAGTTGTTGCTTATATTCTTTCTCAGACAAAATCGCTAAATTTAGTAGTCGCTAAAAATGAAA
The DNA here is from genome assembly GCA_026413305.1 of Hydrozoanthus tunicans. NCBI lineage: Eukaryota > Metazoa > Cnidaria > Anthozoa > Zoantharia > Hydrozoanthidae > Hydrozoanthus > Hydrozoanthus tunicans. The sequence goes on from JAOBAT010088550.1 coordinate 11,526, forward strand.
ACCATAAGGTTGCTTGAACCAAGTGTTTACGCCAGCGCATTTCTCGAGTCAAGTGCGAGAACTTGCCTTAAAGTTTGGTTTAATCAAGATTCCCGTTTTAGCCAGGGCCTTGTAACTTTACAGTGCAGCTTTCAAATATAGGTTTTATCTTACCATAATGATATATAGGTATTGTGCGACAAGAACTTTTCATCTCAGGTCTAAGACTTCTCTTGTCTTTCTTTGTTTCGGAACCGAGGGTAAGTGAAGTATATTTTGTAGAGGACGTCAACAAAATTAGCATGAGTAAAATCGTTTTTTCTTCAATGAGCATTAACCCTTCTCCTGCTAAGTTTTAAAAACCAAAGTCATAAAACCTCATCTAAATTGCAAACTTCCGAATTTGTTGAAGAAATAGGCATTTTCAGAATCGGAATGTAAAGGCGAAGAAAATGATTGGCAAAAAAAAGAAAAACTAAAGCTAACGACTGACTTTTAAGATCTTGTTACCAGTTATCTGTATACAGATGATTCGTTCATACTTTACAGAATTTGTACATTCCTATTTCAAATCATATTTTCATTATTGTGTACTTGATAGACTAGTAACCGTTGCTTCCGATAATTGCTTCAGTATCAAATAATATTGATATACTATTACTTTATCAATATTTAACACTTATCCTGCTAAAAACGGTTTCACATGAGCTGAAAATGTCCTAACTTTAAAACCACTGCTTAGGAAAACCTATTTTAAGTTTTACATTATTCAGGTCCTTAAGATACTCAAGTCTAATGTAAGAACAACTAAGTAGCCGGATGCAAGGCATGCCGAGAAAATAATAGCCCGATAGGTTTTCCGAAGCAGTGGTTTTAAAGTTAGGACATTTTCAGCTCATGTGAAACCGTTTTTAGCAGGATAAGTGTTAAATATTGATAAAGTAATAGTATATCAATATTATTTGATACTGAAGCAATTATCGGAAGCAACGGTTACTAGTCTATCAAGTACACAATAATGAAAATATGATTTGAAATAGGAATGTACAAATTCTGTAAAGTATGAACGAATCATCTGTATACAGATAACTGGTAACAAGATCTTAAAAGTCAGTAGTTAGCTTTAGTGTTTCTTTTTTTGTTCACTCTGCATATATTATTGTAACTACTGTTTATATTTTACCAACACTGTAGTTGTTATTAGTTTGATGATGGCATGAAAGTTGCCGAAATATAACTACTAACTTTTAAAGATCTTGTTACCAGTTATCTGTATACAGATGAAAATACTCGGCCTTTCGTTTATAACTTTATTTGCTGAAATTGTCGCTGGAAAAGGCTACAAACTCTATAGTACTTAGTGATTCTTAAAGTCCAAAGTATCTATTCTTTTGTTTACACGTGGTTAAACGAACGAAATTGGCTCATTACTGCTAAGCAAAATCGTTTGAACTGGGTGAAGATTATCAAAAGATTAACTTTAGCAAAGTAGTGAACAACAACGCCAGTATACACGATGCTAACCGTTACTGTTGTTTCAACAAAAGCAATTAAAGACCATTAACGGGTCACTAATGTTATTCAAAAGTTTAGCTGTCACCCATCATTTGACGTTGACAACTGAGTTATGCGGTTGAAACACAATTAGAGGTACCAAAAATACAACTCGTTAGGACAAGAATAAACATCTTTTTTGTTCCGTGTATTCAGAATGACGTAAGAAAATCTGCTTAGCATATTAGATTTAATTAGAGTGTAAACTCGATAAGACAGCCCTCATGCGGTCTTAAAGTTCTTGACACTGAACAAGCTTTTTGTGTTTCGAGAAAACGAGGCAACTTTTAAAGAAACTCGGCCTTAACTCCGGGTTAGAGTTAAAAAGAAACATAACAGCTGTGTCACGCCCACGGGAGTGATGGGTTCAGTTTACCGTCCCTTTATACTGACTGTTGCTGCTGGAAGACTTGGAATGTCTGTCTAAAAATCGGCACAACGAGTGTTGAGCAACGCGATTTAGTAACGCGTTTAAACAACTAAAAAAATCAAAGCAATATAGCTGAATTTAAAGACACGGAAGAAAAATGACTACGGATTCTAAAAAAGAACCAAAGTTTTGTGGAAATCTGCTAATGAGACGGGTAAAACGTCGGAGTATTCTAAACAGGTCCGCCTTTGATGGCGTGTTCGGCGTCTTGACAGATCAAACGTTCGAATATTACCGCAGCTCTGCCCCCTGGGTGAGTCAGTCTTTGTAGCTTTTCAAAAGTTGTGCTTTTTCTAAAAAGTGTTGCATGTTTTCTTAAACATTACTATTTTCAGAGGTTACAGTTGTATCAGTCACGTCAATCTTGTCAAGTAAGAGATCCGATTGATAATTGACCTTAGTTTTTAAAGCAAGATGAATATTATTAAGAACCATGTAATCAGAACTGAGATTAGGAGTCACGAATATGAAAATGGTTTGTTTCCGAAATTACTAGACGACGAAGTGACGTGTTCTTTGTTCTTAAGCTAAATTACTTCCGATAAAACACAGGCACTTTCTACCAACTCTGAGAAATAACTTCACTTGTAAAATAAATAACGCTGACGGTTATTCGAGCTCAAGTTACTTTTAATTTTCCAAGTTGGTGTGTGACTGTTTTAGGAACTTCTAAGGACAATGATAGAATCTTGACGCGTGTCTATTTCAAAACTCTTTCAAAGGATTCGTCATAACGTTGGGTTTTTTTTGTGTGTATTCTATTTTAAGTTTTACATTATTCAAGTCCTTAAGATACTCAAGTCTAATGTAAGAGCAACTAAGTAGCCGGATGCAAGGCATGCCGGGAAAATAATTGCCCAAGATGTAATTGTGCGAAAATTCCGCAGCTAATGTTCTTCCGAACAATTCTTATAGGAAAAACTTATATGCACAGCTTGGCTTTGATTTAATGCCTAAGATTCCTACAATTCAACCTTCGTATCAAGAAAAGTGGATCTTGTTGAGAAATCAATTTTCGCGCACCAGTTGGTTTAATTTATGACACGAGACTGATTTTGTGACAGCCATAAGATTGTCACTAGATAAACATAGTCTCGCAGTTTGAGGGAGCTTTGATAAACAGTCGCGAAGTTACAGCTGTTTTTAAGGGTTTTTGACCTTCATACTGGTTCCTTAATAACAGGAGCCTGGGGACGAGTGACGTCAAGCGGTTATTTTTGTAATGCCTGCGTAACGCCATTTGTATGTAGCCATTCATTGTTCGGCTCCTGCAGTCATGAAAAATGTTTTATATTTTTCACTCAACAGACCAAGAAGGAAAAGCCTCTCTTCTCCATTAGACTTGCCGACATACAAGGGATTGAAGAAATGGACCTTTCAGCTTTTAACAGAGATTTGTGTTTTCAGGTATAAAATATCTTTTAACATTGCTGTTAACAACTTTATTGTTAATTCATTGTTATTCTTATATGATGATAACAACCTTTGCACACCTCGATGCATTCACATGTTTGGCATAAATACCAAGACTGATGTTTTCAAAATTGTTAAACAGCGAGTGAAATTTGGGACAATTTCAAAACCATCATGAGTGGTATGTATAGAAAACATCACGCACAAAATATGCTATTATTCGTTTACAATATAGTTTGTAACAAAAAGTTCCAGACAAAATCTTTTTATAAACAAACCAGTGCCGCGTTAACGGCAGCAGATGGTGTGATGCCACAGTTACAGAGTCTAGCCATTTCGCGCATTTAAAAACTTCATCGAGTTGAATTATTGAATGAATTATTTCAGTTGTCCACAATGAACTTTGAAAAATCCTTGCCTTATGAAACTGTTCTTTCATATCGACATTTTGTAAAAGAAGTTCATCTTCGTTGACCGCCAAGTTTTTCACTTGGCGATTTGAAGACACTGTTTTCCATTTCCGAAATTCGCCAAAGTTAAGTTTTACAAACAAAAATCGCACGGTACTTGGCCGGCAGGAAACAACTTTGTAATACAAACAAACATATACTAACAGCAGTTCGTCTTTATGGACATCTTTATTTCAAAATTTTTGACTTACAGAAAACCTGAATCAGCGGCCTACAGAAACCGGCTGCACTGCACATAATTCAATGGAAATTTTTTCCCTTTAGCTGGAAGAAACTGTGTTAAAAGCATTTTGACTACAATTGACATTCTTCAATCTTGTTGTCGCTTTCAACATTGTCAGCTATAAGGCTTTCATTTTTTTCAACCGAGACGCTTGCAAATGTTCCGCCATTTTCTCAGAAGAAGCATTTGTTGCCATAGTGATTTTGAAACACCACTCTCAAGCCATTATTAGCGATAAATACCACTCTTCTCAACCAATCAAATTGCAAGATTTTATGGAACTGTATTATAAAAAAAAGAACAGAACGAAATATAGCAGAGAGGATGTTAGTGCCTACTTGTCATTATTAAAAGCAACTTTTTACTACAGTTCCTTTGGATTGGACTACTCAAAATCTGGCTTGCGCATGTCTTTAAAAAGGTCTTTAAAACGGACAGAAAGTGCACTAGGTTGGAAATCATCTTAAAGAAAACTTGCACAGCCAAAGCTTACGAAAAAAGTTGACGACTACATGTGGCTTCTGATGTTAACACTTAGAACATTGCAGTACTGTATGGGCTGGGCTTTTGTACTCTAAAGAAGGTTGTCCATATTGATCATTATCGGGTTTATTGTTTGCCTCCGATCCCGAAAGACTTTATTATTCGCTGCTGCAAGGAATCTTTTCGGCTCCCTCAAATGAGTTTGGAGTCTTAAACGCATTTTCAAAAGAACAAAGAGGCTTAAAATTTTAAGAACAGGCCTACGAAAGCTTCAAACGTAACATAGCAACTACGCGTGATGTACGTAAACATCGAATCGTCGAAGATTTTAATCTAAAATTCTCGCAGCCGTACTTG
>JAOBAT010088561.1:0-17981 GCA_026413305.1 Hydrozoanthus tunicans
CACGTGGTACAGTTGACGTCATCGTTTCCAATTTTATCCGGATCCGAACGTCCACACTAGCACGAAAGATATACGGACACATTTTTATCCACTTTCGCGTGCGTTTCCAAACTTATACGGATTCGGTGGATCCAATCGGCGTGTTAGTGTGGACGGAAGGCCTAAATGTATCACAAAGTATACAGATTCGAATGAATCCGCGTTAGTGTGGACTGGCCCTTATATTTACCAAAATGTACTTAGTTATTCGTTGTAAATTATGATCACGCTTTACTGTACCGTTTGCAATTAAAGAACCTCAAAACAGAAGATCACCGCTTGGTCAAACAACAATAATGGCCTATTGACCCTTACTTTTGCCACGTGATACTCACGTCAGACTCAAACCGAAGGAAACTGGGTATTGATTTCCTGTGGAAATTTGATTTTGTTCAAATAAGCGAAGTTTTTATTTATCCGAGTTCGAATTACCGGGGTTTAACTGTACAGCAGTCAATAGAGAATTGCTTTGTACAAAAAGGTGCTTTTATGAGAACTGTTACCTAACTGCAGCTCTTGTACGGTAGTTTTGAAACAGTTGAGAAAAGCCTTTTTTTTCTCTTGCGCTTGCAGAAGGTAAAACCTATACCGACAAGGCAATTAACCTGGTGAACAACATCTTGAAAAATGACCAGTACAAATCGGGAAAGAAAGAAGCTGAAGCAGGAACAGTGCAGGTGGGTGTCTGGGTGTCTCATTGTCTATACTGGGTGTCCAAATCCGTAGCGTTATCAGATTGGTGTTAACATTTAATAATTGTGTGTCTTGCGATCTATTCTGGGTGTCCAAATTTCTAGTGGCATCAGATGGATGTACTGTCTAATCAGGTAGTCTAAATTTAAGGTTAACAGGCGGGTGTCTATGGGTGTTACTGTCTTTACTGGGTGCCTAAATCTCTAGCAGTATCAAACAAACAAAAATATTTTGTTTCACTTTGGCTTTAGCTGTAATTAAATTAATAAATTTCTAAAATAAGTTGCTTGATACCTGGAATAACCACGAGGGGCTATACTAGCCGGAGAGCTGAGCCAGAACACGTTATTAATTCTACATGTCTATATATCAGCGCAAAAAAAATATAAATAAATAAATAAAAATAGTACCAATTAGTAATGAGAAAAAACAATAATTAAGTCAAAGAAAAAACACAGCACATTTTTACTTGTTTATGAATACATTAGAAATAATAGGGCAAAGAATAATTTAGTGAATTGCTGAATTTTGATAGTATTTAACGAAGCTTCCTCTGAGTCTGGCTTTAATGGATAGAGATTTTAGACTTGCATCGAGCGAATTTCATCTTTTTACACCAGTAAGTTTTATACTAAAGATGCCATAGTTTGTCCTTGCTGTGTGGGAGTTTGTATGTGTTACTATCATCTGTATTTGGTGTCCAAATCCCAAGCGGTATATATCAACTAGTAGATGGGTGTCTTTTATTACAATTCCAACCTATTTGCGTTAACAAGGGGGTCATTTTTGTGTCATGATCATATACACTATTAAGAAAAAGCTGCCCATGGCAAAGATCGCGTGTCAATTATAGTTCGTATTCCTCCCTTTCAGATCGTAGTAGTGCTGACAGACGGCAAGTCGACCATACCATACAACACAGAGCAAGCTGTTCGTAGGATCAAGTCTGATATAAGAGGTAATTAGACCCAGTCAAGTATTCGGGTAACCGTGTTATTAACTAAGGGATGGTCTCACGAGTAGAAAAAAACAAAGTCAAAGATTGTGTTATTGATGTTGTGTACTCAGGTATGCTCAGTGGCGGATTTAGGGAAATTAAAAGAATTTCAAAAGAATTAGGTTGAACCGTTATCAATAGTCCCATAACTGTCAAGTTTTTTTGCTAACGGAAATGATGCCGGTGGTTGAGTAACAACTAACTGAACTAGTCGGGTATCGGGTGACAGGACTGTCTTTTATGTTCTTGTCGCGCCATGGCGGACGCCTTTGTCAACCCACTTCAATGAACAGACTGTGTACCATGCACTATAGCCATTGTTCTTTGGAGCCAATTTAGGCGAAATGTTAATTGAATGTTTTGAGTTATAGTGCTTGTAAATAAGATGCTTTATAACGACATGAAATTAAAGCGGTCATGGAAAGTTTTGTCTTTCAGGGAGTTTAGGGGAAAGGGGTTGTACTTAAAATTTGAAGTTGGGCCCCCCTTTTCTGGATCCTTTTCTGGATCCGCCCCTGATGCTTGTTTCCAAGTGTTTTTATACCCTTGGGTAACCCCAGAAATTTGGGAAACGATTTAAAACAAACATGCACGAGTATATAATTATATAAATTAAAGACCAATGAGACGGTGAATCCTACAATCATCATTGGTGTGCGAAACCCTAAATCAGTCAGTGGCGTAGCCAGCTATTAGGCCTGCAGTCCCAGGCCAACAAATTTTTTGACAAAGAAATAAAGGATGGTCAAAATTTAGCTATTTAGTAAAGAATCAAAGGGAATGGATCATTTTAAAGTCCCTATTAAGCTCAATTTTTTACTTTTTTGATTAAAACTGTTGTCATCTGTGAACTCAAAAATTCGAATGACCAAAGAAAATTTCCATGTCTAAGTATGCTTTTTAACCAAAAAAAGATCGAAATGTAAACTTTGACCGAGCAGGCTGGGGACTGGTAACCTGTGACGTAGCTGCAGTGAGTTATGTGGTTTTTGTTTAAAAGTATTCATTTCTGTTAAAAAATGTTATAGAATTTTGATTTCAAACGTTTTAAGGGAATAATTCATTGATTAAAGTTATTACAATGTGACCATTGTAGCCAAAGTTGTGTTTTTTTGGCATAAAGAAGATTGTCCCTGGTTCATGCCTCGTGCTACGTCATATGCCCCCTGCTACGTCCTCATTGCATGCAAGTCTAAAAATGTAACAGGAACGGCGAGAAAAGGTTTTATTTTCGAAAATTACCATTACTAAAGGGTTCTACTTTTTATCTGGAACTTAAAAAAAATAAGCTTGATAGGGACTTTAAGTGTTTGTTGTTTATGCATATCGTGTAACGGATGTTCTGCAGCACACACTGTTCTACGTGTCGGTGATAGAACTTTCTCTAAGCCAATGTACTCTAAAATTACTGGAAATGCAATTCAAGTGACGCTATTGTATACAATTTATCCTGTGGGGGAAGGGCTGTTACGAACGGATTAACTTTTTAGGCCTACAAAACTTTCAGATCCTGGCTACGCCACTGTTAGTGAGTAAAAAAAAACGAAGAGATGGATTTCGTGGATGTTATGTTTTTCAAATTCAGGCATTTGCAAAAAGAAGAGTAGAAATGCCAGAACCTACCTTTGATTACTGAAGCTGTGTTGGCTGGGGAGGGAAACTAGTGCCCAGGTTAGCGCGGGCAGTAATGACAGACTTGACCAGTGCATTTCGTTTCCATGTTTTATTTTCAGAGAAAAGGGAGCGTTATCGAAGCATGTTAATCTCTGAGAGGAAATTGTGTTATTAAAAAGAGAACAATTTATTTATATATTTGATTAATTTCTAGACTTGACCATGATTGCCATCGGAGTTGGAGAAAGTTTTGATTACGGCGAACTGGAAATGATCGCCTCAGACCCCTCGAAACACGTGTTTACCGCTCGGTCGTTTGACGCTTTGCTGGAAATGGTGAAACAGCTGCGTAACCGCACCTGCAACAGTAAGCCAATCACAGATACTCAATTGAATTTGTAATGAATATTTTACCACACAGTTGCCAAGAGCCTTAAAAAGAAAAGTTTTCGATACACTCACGTTGCTTGTTGTTTTGTATCTTTAGCTCCAAGCAAACTGTGGCTCAATTTTGTTCAAGATGGGAACCAAACCATTGTGACCGCTACAGTGTCTCCCGGAAAGGTTCGCTACTTCACGCTAACATCGGATCTGTTTTTCGGCGCCCGGGATATCTATATTGAGGTAAGGTATAACTAGCATTGTTCATCAGCTGGAGACAAGGAATTCAGAGAGTGATGCACAAACAGAGAAGGAGACAGTTAGACAGACAAATAGACAGAGACAGACAGACAGACAGACAGACAGGCGGATTGTTTGACGGACAGATGGACTGATAGATGATTGAATGGACAGTGATTCATATCTTTTAATAAAGTTGATGAACACAAATGAATGTCTTTTTCTGCAGGTAAAACCAATCTATGGCACAGTCACTGTATTCGCATCCAGGAAAACCGAGACACCCGGACACAACGATCACGACTACCAACTCACCCCGACAGGTGAGGCATGGCTGTGGTGCGCATGCGTGGGTGGCGGTCTTGTTGTTAGAACTCGGCCGACCTAAATGTTGAGCGGATTAAAAAAATTTTTTTAAATTCTATTAGGTTGGTGTTTTAAACAAGGCTAACCCCTTTTCCTAGTACTGATGAAAATGTTCAAATGGGTTCGATATATCACGGTTGAACGTTAATGTTACTATTTAACAATTCGACTAAGAGTTGACGTTTTCTATGAGCCAATAGTCAGCAAGACCGCCACTTACGCAAGCTGAACCATATTTTTGCGACTTTCTTGCGCTTACACTTTGCAGTGCTCGTGTCATGCAGTGTTCGACTTCCTTTGAATAAAGTAAGTTACGGCATTTAAAATCGTGGAGTCGCAACCAGGCATAAAAGCAACAAAATATTAGAGACACTCTCTGATTGAATATATTTAACAATTATCCCTCGAGCCCGAATGGGCTAAAAGCCAATAGCCCATGAGGCCGAAGGCCGAATCGGCTATTTGGCTACTAGCCCATGAGGGCGAGAGGGATAATTGTTTTAGTAAAATAATACTAGTTGGTCAAAAACCAGAAGTAAAAAATCTTTTTTTAAAGCTCTAAATTTAATTTTTTAATGTTTACCACAAATATGATCACGCGCAATCGCTACTAGTAGGCTATCACTAATAGCCTATGAGTAGCGTAGCCAATCAGAATGCAGCATTTATGATAGACCACTAGTATGATTTTACTAAATATATATATAACAGGAGTTTCAGTTATCGGCCGGCTACAATCAGTAACCATTGAAAACGACAGAACAAATACAAAAACAGCATTGATGAATGGTTGAGGTAACAAGATGCTTTTTCAAAATTGTAGGCTGACGACTTAAAGCTTGTGTCTTTGAATATTCAACCAGAGAACGTTTTTATAATTTAACCAAATGAGGTGCTGCCTTTGGCCTTCACGTCTTCTCGCATATCATAAGGACATTAAACCGTAGGCCCCCGGAGTCTAATAACTGGGTTCTAAAACCTGTTGGATTTTTTAAATTTTCAACCATCTTAACATCTGCAAACGGTTAGACCTTCGCGTCTTCTCGGATAAGGACGTTAAACCGTAGGCCCTCGGAGTCCAATAATTGATATGTAAAACCTGTTGGAATTTTTTGTGATACTATAAACAAATAAAAAACAAAAAAAATTTGGCCCTTGATAAGCGCAAGCTATGAAATCTAAACTGCTGACAGACAATAATATTGTCTTAAATGTCATGAATTGTTACTTTCCTTTAGGTATTGGGCGACCAATGACTCTCCACATAGGGGACCCCTGTGCAGGTAATATTTGCATTTATCCACACCAACAACATTAGATGATGTAGTTCACAAAACTTGATTAGCTACGCGCTTTTTTTTCAATAAAAACCAGTAAATTTGGCCGAGGCTCATTGTTCTTAATTTTTTGGCGATTTGAGCCTCAAATTGTTCTTAATTTGCTCTTATTTTTAAGTGTGTTTAAATGGAACAAAAACTAAGCTTAAGGTATTACAATACGTGTATTGGAAAACAAATTAAAATTGTAAGGACTAACTTCGGGGCAAGAATATATACGTGTACTGCGAATAATTTGAAGCGATGACTGATTAAAAGAGAGAAACTGCATATCATTTCTGTATTGCTATAAGTTAATGTCGCAGCTCGGTAAAGTTTCAAAATAGTTTTCGAGCCTCGTGCCTCAGCTTGTTCTTATAAAGTTGTTCTTATAAAAAAAAGCGTGTACTGAAGCAATCAATTGTTTTAGACCGTATATATGTCATAGATACTGTTCATACATTAAATGGGGGCGATTTAAGTAACGACCCTAGGTAGAACTTGGGAGGTCAACGGTAATAGAATGCAGAGGGCGCTAATTGCGATATTATTAAACTGTTGATCTGATTGACTAAGCTTTAAAAATTGACGAAATCTTCACAAGTAAGTTGATGTTTTTCTTTCCAGTTCACTCATTCATTCCTTTCTCTAGTTGAAACATTTTTGTTAGTGAAAAATTCTACGTAGGGAACATTGAAAGTCAAAATGTCTTCTTTGCTTTTGTTCTGTAGTTCTATGATTGGCTTAACTATTATAGCCCAAAAGAAACATTACTTTAAATTAGCATTTCACTACTTTTTATTTCAAAACTACGTTGTATACTAGTCGATGTATTCCCAGAATGAAAATTTACGTATTCTGGTGCACGGGAAATATGAAATGGTGTAGAAAAAAGAAATGTTACCTAGTTCTTACACGCTCCTTTACTTGATTTAAATGTTTTTTTACCTCAAAGAGTAAGTTACCCAAGATGAGGCCGGCAGGGCTAATTTTAATCGAGACAAAAGAATATATTAAAATTGCCGCCATTTTTTGAACAAGGTCGGTGTCCAACATGTGTGGTAATTGTTCTCATTCTTCACATTTTTGCCAGTTAAACGACCGCACGCGCTCTGTTCAGTCATAGAAACACACGTGATATTTTTAGTTCACGAAAGAAGTGCTTGGAGAAAACGATATTTCCTGGCTTTTCTTTAAGTCAACTAAAAGCATTACCTAAGCCAATCATAACGAGCGTTATAACTGCTTTATTTTATTATAGTCTTTAGAATGCATTTATATTTTTACGATGATAAATTCCTTAAAAAATATTTTTAGTTGATGTTTTAAACATGGCTTACCTCTTTTGCTAGTGCTGCTAAAAATGTTCGAACGAGTTCGATATTTTAACAATTAATCTATTTCGATTGAAGTGGAAAGTGGCCCGAAGGCGCGAGGTAGATATTCACTTAGCCACTATCCAACGAAATTGAAATAGAATAACTGTTTTAGTATATACCAGCGAGGAAACTGTTCCTTTCAAGAAAACGAAAGATTTTTAAGAAAAAAAAATTTCCACTTGAATCACTGAGCGTGGTGAGCAGCCTAAAATATGTAACAAACGTGTTTTGAAAGTTTGTTAACTACAAAATGTCGTAAATGGCGTAAAACGGTGAAATTCTTTCGGCTGTTTAAATATCCCGTGTTTTCAGATCAAAATTTTTTAGTATCGTGATCCGAAACGGGCACGAAGCGACTACCTCCGTCCGCCATTTTGTTTGGTTGTCGTTATCTACTATTTCAGAGGTAAATATTGTCTGACAATCACTATTTCTAAACCAATCAAATCGCGCGTAGCCGAGCTGGTATATACTAAATTACGGATATCTGTTGAGTGATAATGTTACTACGTTATGATATTCAAGAATGCCCTCCTCCACCACAGGCTACGGTAACTCCAGTGCGACATGTCCCCCCGTACACCTTGCCGTTTATGGGCATAAGAGCCAGCTGTCATGCGCAGGTTTGAATAAAGCTATTAGGGAATTAAGATACGAGTCCGACTGTAAAGAACAATTGTGGATACAATAGAAGCACATTGAACCATACTGGAAAGTCGTCTCCAAAATTACAACGTGAAAAGCTCAGTTTTGAAGTTTTTTATGATTACGAGAACGACCACAAAATTTTTTTTTAAATCTTCATTGATCTTTTTCTGTTTACAAAATGTAACCAGTGTTACGTGGGCGACAAGGACAAGTATGAAGCTTGTTTCTTTTTGTAAACCTTCGCCATCGTTGTTCCGTCCTCATATCTTAACTTCCCTATGAATTCGTTATGTTAAGACGGGGATAACAATATTTGGAATGGTTCTGGAGAAAGATAAAGGTTAGGTTAAGCGGGTTACCTTAAGAAAAAAGGCGTTCGGGTATCATCAGACTTCCAAAACGTAAAATTCTACTTTTTTATGGATCTACAAACTTAAGTACGACCGACTTCACGTACTTAGTGTTAGGTAATACGTAAGTAACTCCTACCGTATAACTGATTAGGGGAGGGGGAAGGGGGGGGGTGTGCAACACTATGAATATGACTATCAAACAGCCTCAAAACGGCACAAAAACCGGGAGAAAAAAAATCAGACAAGACATTTGAGGTAAGTGAATTTTTTTTCCAAATAGGTAGTAATTTGCACGTATTTTACAACTCAAAAGAATTTCCCAAACACTCTCCTCTACGGTAGCAGTTACTTATGTAACAGCTTATACTAAGTACATGAAGACGGTCATGCATAAGGTTCGTGTCTAGATGCATAAAAAGTTAAATCGAATTTTACTTTGGCTATGGTTTTACATAAGCCAGTAGTTGACATGGAACGTTGACCTTTTCTGTGCTCTCCTTCGAATAAGAATCAATAATGAAAATTCTGAAGTGCAGTAAACAAACTAGATTGTGACGGTTGATTGGTTTTCAGTGTGCATGCTGACTTTGACACTTTGCCGGCAAGGCACAATGGATTTGTTGTAACAATTGTGACAATACACCCGTCCTTCGTAAAACTCAGAGCTATTTTGGAATTTTCTGACCCGTGAGGCCTCATGGCCATTCAGTTCCTGGCTGTCTCCATATCATTTTCGACCTTGCCTCTCCCAATAATTTGGTTATACTCGGTGCTGCTTTTAATGTTCAGTACAGGCTTAGTTCCTTCTGACCCGTGAAGCCATTTTATTGGCTTTGTCCATATCATTTTTGGCCTTGCCCCCCCCCCTACCTAATAATTTGGTTACACTCAGTACTACTTTTAAGGTTCAAGCCAGACTTAATTCCTTTTCACCCGTGACTGCATAGGCTGTTTCTATGTTATTACCAAGCACGTGCAACACTCCAGAATACATAATTGATTACTGTAAACCTTTCATGAAGCCTGTATTCTGAAGTATGAGTGATTTGAAATCAATTTATGTTAATATATGTCAGTTGTTTACTCTCTTAGATATAGACTGTTCTCTTCCGAACCAAATCAAGTTTACTATACGAATGGGTAAGTTCTTGCGTAATTGTCCAACTGCTAGATTTTTTTTAAAGTCTAAAGTAGTTGTAATTTGAAGAGTTTGAAGTGTGAGCATAACACGAATTACTTGTACCATGCAATATACTAATATTTAATATTTATTCGCCGAAGGCAAAGTGAATATCTGGTGAATAAAACTCGAGGTGAAGTTGAGGGGATTATCAATAGTCATCACCCAGATATTCACTGAGCCTGAGGGAAGTATGAGGAGAGAAAAATAGCCATTGCAAAAGAGTTTCGCAAAAAATATTAGATATTGTTGTCATTTTCTTAGTCGCACGTATTTTATCTTTCTTTCATAAATGAGCACAGTTGTCTTAGGAATATTGCATTACCTTTGAAAAGTGTTGTGTAATCTTGATACTTTTAATCTCATAATAGTGTTTTATATCGTCTCCAAACACTCCCGCAGCCGGGACAAAGAATTAACCGAGGCAGTGAGTTCGAAGAACAACTGTTTTGCCGTTGGAGCGCCAGGGCGCAAGGGAATTCTAGGGTTTGCGTGGACATGTTCTCCTTAAGATTGTTTTGATATAGTTATCTTTAGAATCGCTTAAAGTGCACCAAATTCATACAATCAGTATGAATATACAAAAGTAAAGGACATTTTTTTTTACCAAAACTACTCGACTGGGAACGGTTGTTCGAAAGCCGGTTAACTGTTAACTAGAATTAACTCTTAAAAAATCATTAAATGACACATTAAATTGTTCAGCGAAAAAACCCTCTTGAACACCTTTCGTTTAAAAACTTCTCTTAATAATGTTTATTTTTCTGTATAACTAGACTTTATATCTTTTTTAGGCGGCAGCGCGGGAAAACTGGTCACCAGCTCACTCACGGTTCTTCTGGCTTTTATAGTGCTTCTGCTCAACTTCTAAGCAAGCCTGTCGAAGAGCCTACAGCTTCGTCGTTACTTCTTTTTGGCAACTGGTTTTGATTCCTAGATAAAGCTTGGTTGTAAATAATTATCTGAAGTTACAAACAGTTTTTCAAAGTAATTTGACATAGTTTTTTGATTATTTAACTAGATGTCTTAACGATTTAACAGAACGCTTGAGAGGTGTTAAAGAAATTAACCAGAATACAGGATTTTTTAAGATGGACAAAAAAGATAAATAGTTTTAAAATGAGAAAGCAGTTTGTTTCGACCTGTCTATCACACACACACACCAATCGCTTTATCTTTGTAAGGAAAGATAATTTTTTCCAAACGAAACATTATCATCTTTTTATACTTGGCCCTTTTTTTTTGTAAGAACAACTTTAAAAAAACTAGGCTCGGGGAAATTTACTGTATCTATTTGCCTCAAATACAAACGTTCCAGAAGCTTAGTTAAACTATGAAAATATAAAATGAATGCACCCTTGATTTTGTGCCGTAATGTGATTTGAAGCTCTGCCTCCGGTGTGTTCTGAGTATGTTTTTAAATTTAGGCCGGTTATCAGATTGGCGTTTTCATAAAAAGGTTCTTATAAAAAAGAGGATGCAGTAAAACAGAAAAACAAGTGAAATCCAATCACCCAATTCCGTCAAAGATGGCGACTTGTACAACTACCCACAATTCCTAGCGCATATAAACGTCTAAAATTGATCGACCGTAAAACGCAGAGTGAGAATCTGTAAACCTCAAATTTGACACACACAATGTTGTTAGTACAAGGAAGAGTTCTACCAACTGTTACCGTCCCTGTGTTTCTTTTAGCGACGTAAGGCTCGCAGTGCATTGTGGTAAAATGCAGAGCCGCCATCTTGCTCGGAATGTCGGTTGATTGTGACAGGCTTGGAGCCGGACTTTAAGTCGAATACATTTTGAGCAGTGCTGTTTCCGTCAAGACATGGTGTTTTACCTAGAAGTCCATTTTTTATGTGTATCATGTAGAGATTATTAAAAATAATAAAGCCAGCTAAACGACGACGAGGCTTTCTTTCAGTTTATTTAAAAGACTTCATGGAGCTACACGCTTTTTTTTTTATAAGAACAGCTTTATAAAAACAACGAGGCTCAGATTGGCCAAAATTTAAGAACAATTTGAGAACAAGCTGAGACTCGATAGCTAATTTTTTTGGAAAGATTTACTGAACTGAACATTAAAGATTATACAAGAATGCTTCGCAGTTTATGATCACTGAAAATTGTCTCGGGGAAAACGTTGGCGATACTACGATAAATTTGCAGGGAAAACTTAACCAAATTTGTTTTCCAATATAGTCATATATAAACAATGCAACACTTTTGGCTTAGGTTTTCTTCGATTTAAACACACATAGAAATAAGAGCAAATTAAGAACAATTTGAGGCTCAAATCGCCAAAAAATTAAGAACAATGAGCCTCGGCCAAATTTACTTGGTCTTATAGAAAAGAAACGTGTAAGAAACAAACCCGCCTGTTTATAGTTATGAATTGTAACAGAAGATATAATCAAAGCTCTGGACTTAAGATTCCTTTGATTGATATCTAGAAACACCCCTACACCTGGTGAAACCCAACCCAGTGGGCTTTTTTCCCCAACCTGGCGAGATTTTTGGTTTCAAGTACTAGTCATCAACTTTTGGTTGATTTTGTCACATCATTATATCTACTCATCGACGAACCTGGCAGACTTTCTACACGCTATTGTTTAAACTCATAACCCTAAAACTGTCGGATAAGAAATGTACAAAACACAAGCCATTTTGTACAAGTGTAAAGGGGGCTCGGGAGTTCGGGCGAGAAAGGGCAGGGGAGGGGAGGGAGAGGTGTGCTGTCTCAAATACCGGAGACCGTGTTGAGGGTGATAAGTTTTCATCAGTATCCGTGATCTTCCTCTTGCTCGTCCGCGTTCTTTCTTATCTTGGCAGCAAACACGTTCAGGACAATGCCATCAAAAACGTATTTAAGGCAGCCGACATCAGGCATTACTGAGGATCATGGACTGAGCTCTTTGCCTTGTGCCTCGCCTATTAAAAGAACAAAAGATATATGAGAGCACAGGGCACGCTTTGATTATTTAACTATATACAAATTTTTGAGGATTATTTCTGAGGTTATCACTAAGGTTAGATTTGTGATTTCGTTGTTCGAACTTTAACTTACTTTTCTTTACATGATGTCTTAAATGTCCGAGTCTTTTAACTTGGCCCGACTGTGAGTTCGTTTTTTTTTTTCAATTTTTAGATCAATTGTAGCACTCCTTTTACCAACCCAAATTTCAGGGGCATAACCATCATCATAAGTATTAGTTCTTTTCTGTTGGGAAAACTTGAGCCCCTTTGCTTTTATATATAGTGGTTCTTACGAATGTGTGTAATTTCTTTCGGGGAGTGGCAAAAACTCTCTTCAAAGAGCGAGCTATAAAGTCATACACAATAAGCCCGATTATGGGTCAATGAACAACCTTTAGGACCCAAAAGCCCTAAATTGGTATATTCAAAGTATCAAAAACAGTAGTCACATGAAGTCGTCGACTACCTACTTTCAATTGTATTTTCATCGTTTTGTCATGGTTTTGTTGATCGGTTGCTAAGGTAACAAAAGGCGCATTCATGATCACAGGTTTATCCGGATTCATTGTAAATAATCCGATACCTCGAACACAAAAACAGAATACAAGAAGTCCCTATTTTTCCTCTTTTGTTTGTCGTTTCGACTTCTCGTAGTCTAAGACAAAAATGTCTATAAGCAAGCTAGAAAAAACGATCAGAGAAGGCTTAAAGAAAAGAGATTTGGGAGTTGGTGGCAGATTGAAGAAAATTCGCATTAACTAGTGGCAAACTAGAAAACTAAAGGGCAGTAGAAAAACCTGTGTGAAGTTTAAAGTTTAATTTAACTTCACGGCATTCGATGAGTTTGAGAACTGGAATAGTTCCCGGGGGGTGGGGGTACTCACTGTATTGGGATGGTAGATATGACCCTAATTTTTGGGGGTTTTAAATAGTCAGTTCGGTATTTTTAGGAGCTGTTGAAGGAAACCCTGTGTTAAACTTAGAGCCCGACATTGTTTAGGATTTATTGAGCTGCTTGAAGCCCCTTGTCTTGGCAAACGTGCTGACTGAAGTAGAAACGAAAGTCCTTTAATTTGGCGAACGTCCTATTACGCTCGCACCTTTATTTACTGCATATCACGTTCAGCGCAACACGAGGGGACTTAGGGAAGAAGTCAAAACAATGGCATTTTTAAGGAACCGAAATTTTGTCGGGGGAGGCGTTGGGTGGCGGCACATACCCCCTACCCCACCCCTCCCCACTTTTTGAGAAATCAATTTCTTAAAACCTGATTTAGGGTTATTGGTTTTTTATTGTAATATCGACTCCCCTCTCCACAAAGAAAGCGTTTGCGCAAGCACTTTATCAATATCATTTTATTGAACATGATATTTGCTCCTGAAATTCAACATTTTTGAAAAAAGGTGGTGGGTGGCGGCACATAATACCCCACCCCCTATATTGGGTTCCTAGGAAGTACCATTGTTTTGACCTTTTCCCTTAGCGCCGACCCGCCTTTCAGTTTATATTTTAGGGTAGTTTCAAAACCGAGAGGTATTCTTTAGGTAGGAAAACGTTTGGTATTTTAGGTTGTTTTAGGGACTTTTCCGACGGTGGTCATTCTTCCCCAGCTTTTAAACCAGAAATACCCCTCCCGCCGCCCCTCCCGGGGTCAAAAGGGTAGGGATGACCGTCGAAAAAGTCATCAAAATACCCTACAAAATACCAAGGGATAAAATTTAACCACCCTTAAAAAATACCTCTCGGCTTTAAAATTACCCTAAAAATACTAATTGAAAGCTGAACATTTTCCCTGGGTAGCTAGCGGGTCGGCGCCAAGTCCCCTTGTGTATCGCTGAACGTGATATGCAAGTAAATAAAGGCGCGCAAGTAATTGGAAGTTCGCCAAAAGACTTTTATTATCTTAACTTAATTTACTTCTTGTTCAGTACGCACATTTCCTAAAACACGGGACTACAAGCAGTCCAATAGCTTCAAGTTTTTAAACCCTTAAAGATACCAGGCTCTGGGTTAAACACAGGATTTCTTTTACCAACCCCTAAAAAAAGCGGACTAGCAATTTTAACCCCTTCAAAATACGACGGTCATACCTACCGTCCGGATATAGGGAGTAGCCCCCCCTCCCCCTCCCCCCATCGGGTCACAGTGTTTCGCCGTAACGTTTATTGACTTATAAATTCGCATAGCCATAGGGAGTAACCACTCAGTTGAACGTATACGGAAAGAATCATTCCGGTATAGACAGGAGAGCTTTGAGATTTGCAGCCCCCAGAAACTACGTGACAGTCGTAAGTGTTTGTAATAATTAATTCGCTCTATTCCTTGAGTTCAACGAAATGTTGTGACTGGGGCGTACCACGAAATGTATCTTCTCTTTTTCTCCGGAGCTCTAGAACTGTTTTATAAAAGCTGCAAGGTATATATATGCAATTTTGATCCTCCGACGTTTCTTAAATCGGAAAGACCAAACTTTGAGTCGAAAGGGTGGATTCCTAGTATCTAAGGTCGGTTTGGAAATAAAAGGCATTCGCATAAAATCAGTATTATCTGAGGCTAAAGCCTGCTTGCTCACTCATTCAGATTAAATTTCCGTATCACGTTTGCAAATGAGGCATTGCTTTGCTGCTGCAGACTTCAGTAACTTTGAGCTGTTTTAAAACACATTTTAATAAGAAACATCATCCATATCTTTAGCATTTAGAACTCCGGTACATCATGACTAAACTCACTGCCTTACTAAAGTTACGAATGAACAAGCTAATTTCCAAGAAGATTTATATCTGTTACATGAGTTTGAGAGATTTAAACGACGTATACATTCCAAATTGCAACTGTTTCATAGCCTGCATAGTTACTTTCAAGAGTTATGTGCCAACTAGTTTCGCAAAATGATCAAAATTGAGGTGGTAATTATCTTAGCCAGGAAGAAAGATTTCATTCATTTGTTTCATTAGTTATTGAAAATACTTTCAGTTTCGCTTGTTGTTTATTTGTCGTGTTGATCTCTTTGTTTATACAAATGTTCCCCTTTAGTTCTAACGTCTACTTGCATTGTTTAGTAAGTTTTCAAACACATTTATAATTAAAGCTTATTTTAGTTCGTCTAGCGTCAAACTTGTCCTAAGAACATCAAGTTTATATTGTTAAAAAATTATGTACGGTTTCAGTAAAAGAACTGTTTGAAATGAACCAAACAACTGCTTTATTTCGTCTTTACTTATTGAAGCTGAAAAGGTCAAATAGAACTAGAATGTTAATTATTTTCTCTGGAATTGAAAAGGATCGAGCGAAAACTGCTTACTTTGATTGAACACTTGACGCAGACTGTCTTGTTACAAAAGGGAAACGTTTTATTTTAACGCTAAGCATTGATCCAGTATCCAGATAAGAACTTAGCAGAATTGAAAACTTGATAGTTGTTGTTTGAAACAACCTGTGCATAAAGGTATTATTTTATAGCATTGGATGATGGTTAAGTCGTCTGACGATTTGTTCGTTTTAGTGTGAAAAGGAGACGAACAAACCATCGATCTTGAGTTAGTAGGCCGTCATAAATTCACTCCATACGTACAACTCACATACAAATAGCCGTCTCTATATGTTAATTATCATTCTTCTTCCCTGATACAAGGACAACTTGTCGACAGATATGAATATGAAAGAAGATGGCCATTGGTTTATTTATTCGTCTAGTTGAAAAGTTCGTCTCCGAAATGACAAAAATTCAAACGACTTGTTTGTCTCGTTTTCACAGTCACTCAGGCTTGGCTTTTTCGAGAGATAGGACTGTCTGTCTGTCTGTTTTCTTCAAAAGACTTGATACTACTTTTTAACTAATTCTATTTCTAGCTGTGAGGTGAGAAACAGAAAAGTCGCCTGATTGAGCTTCGTGGTGCCTTTGTTTGCTTAGTTTTTGTGCCATGGCTTTTTTCCTAGTTTTTATTTCCGATTCGATAAATCTCTTGGTTTAATTTGAACAGTATTTTTTACAGTCGATTTCACAAGGAATGAGGGTTCTAATTGTTTGAAAGTTGCTTCTTTTTGTGTGAGCTGTTCATACCGCAATATATCTTGGCACAGAATCATAGGATACATTGAGTTTTATAAAGACACTGACGAGTGCTCATTCCACTATACAACAGCCAAATTATCTTAGGCGGATATCAAAGGATTAACGCACAGTAAAGAAAATACTTAGAAACGAGCGTTGTCATGGAAACTAACGAGATGTTTTGAGCTAGCGATGCCGACAAAAGGACGCGACGATGACACATTACAAAGCTAAAAACGACACATCGACTAATTACTCAGATTACAGATTTATCATCCCACAACTCGACATCAAGCAGTGCGAATCAAGGAAGTTTTGTCAAACTGGAGAAATGAATGTATCAGCCATTGTGCGTAGGTTTCCAATAGATAGACAGGCCATCTCTAGCAAGGTTTATGCATGTCCAAGAAGTGAGGAGTTTTAATTTCGAAAGGATCCACAGTGAATTCATTTCAGACTTGAATCACATTTGTTCAATCGGGCGTGAGTGCAAAATGGGATAAAATTATAAAACTTCCTGGATTTGCCCTCCAGTCATTTGCGCGGCTAGATTCTAGAATACCCCGTTACTACGATAATTTATTAATGAAAATAGATGCGCATTACAATCAAAAACAAAAGATAGTACAAAGTGGCGGGGTATTCTAGAATCGCTCCATTTGCGCTAATTAAGAAATGAAACACAGCTACCGTGTTTGCACAGGCTGACGGTTCGGAGAAATTGAGAACAGATCAGTGCAAATACGAGACCGAAGGTCGAGTGCTTGTGCCTGCTAGAGATTTCTCCCAAACTCACCGAGGTTTGTCGATTGTCATTCACCGAGTGACAACTCCCCGAGCTTTCCTGGAAACCAGTCTGTTTCAAATAAAAACAAACAAGTATTGAAATTGTTTTCACTTCCTATAGCATTTTTGTTTTCCGTTTGTTTTTTCTCAAAATGTTTATATGATAATTTGATATTTGAACATTGAAGTTGTGTTTTTTTATATCCGCATGCCCCGTGCTTTTTCACTTCAGCTGCTACCGGTACTCATTTGAATGAATTGACTTGTTACTTTGCTTAAACACTAGATACAATTTTCAAAAGCTATTTAGGCACTGGGGCTGATAACTAAATTAAGCAATACATTTTTATTTTTCCGTTTTTAATTATTTTGATAAACGTTAGTTTCAAAATTTGCATTATTATAAACGGCGGTTCAAGTGTAGGTCATTCATCGAGTCGTAGTCAGTTTCGCAAAACAAATATTACTTTTTCTTCTGTGTTTCTTTTAAGGAAACTCTTTGTTTTAATCCTAGCTATACAACAGAACTAAGAACAGTTTCAACTTTCAGCAACTCGTCCCGTCTGAAACTTAGTTTTTGTCCATAAAAACAAAACTCAAAGACTTTTTAAAAGTTGTGTTTGAAAGTTTTGTGACGCAACAGGCTAATGCAACACACCTAAATGACCATTATAAATACGCGTATTATCGAAATTATTTTATAAAAGAATTTGTTCTGCTAAGAAACTCAACGCTGAACTCGCACGCACCCGCAAGTTTATCTCTTGAAATTGTTTTACAAAACACATTGGCAAGGCCATTATAAAACAAGCTCTAGGTAAAACTGATTCACCGCGTGTTCACTGATTCTTCTCGCACTGTTGAACTTTATTTTTATTTGCCATATATATCTAGGGTGTTAACAGGAAAAGGGGTCCTTCAATCGTTTGGCAAAATCTAGCCGATTGAGTGTTTTTGCGC